>BPLR01019776.1:0-128397 GCA_021605095.1 Caerostris extrusa
CTTTATTCAGCATTATTACGTTATTTATTGAACGTTATTAAGTTACGTTACGTTATTCAGCATTTATATATTCTCATTGAGCAATCTTTAATTTTTTAATTAATTAATGGTATTCTATTCTCACTAATTAATTTGGAATTAATTAACGTTAATTTGGAATAAACACTCCACGGAATAGAATTTTTAGGGATATTTATCATTCACCCACTTCCTCAAGAAACAAGAAATATTTCGGATATTATCATCCATTAAGTTTCGAACCGAAAAAAAGTCAAAACTGCTAACCACATGACAAGTATAGAAACTTTATTCATAAATGTAATACCATATAATATTCACTGTTTACATTTCACTGTTACTTACATATATAATTATATCAAATTAAAGTACACTACGTTATGCAACAATATTACGTAATTCACATGTAATTACCTAACGTTAGTTTATTCGGCATTTATATGTTCTCATAGCGCATTCTTTAACTTTTTGAATTAATTAAACCTATATTATGTTCTGCCTTATTAATTTGGAATTCAATATTTTCAATTTGATTGAACGCTCCAGGTGATATAATTTGAGGAATATTTATTATCCATTCGCTTCCATTAGATTTGTGCAAGAACTTTCTAATATAAAGACTCCTTTAAACAATCCAAAAGTAAACAAGAAATATTTCAGATGGAATCTATTAAGTTTCGAACAGAATCCTCTGCATTCAGAAGTCAAAATTGCTAACCACAAGATTAGCGAGATATTTTTCTATTTCACCATTACTTATATATAATTATATCTAAGTAACGTTACGTTATTCAGCATTTATATGTCCTCATTGAGCAATCTTTAATATTTTCGAATTAATTAATTTTATTATGTTCTCACTAATAAATTATGAATTAATGAACGCTACTTTGTAATAAACAGGGCCTGATGTCCGAATGGCTAGCGCTCTGGCGTTCGGTACCACAGGTATCGGGTTCAAATCCTGGCTTTGCCCATGGGTGTTGTAGGTACGGAATCCACTTTAAGCCGTAGGTCCCGGTCCCAATAGGATCGTAGAGCGCTGCGGGGCATTGTTACTCCGCGTCCGTGGCTTACCATCAAGTTACACGCGCCTCCTGGGTAGTGCAAAGTGAGGTACAGGTCACGGTAGATCACGGTCTATTTGCCAGCTGCATTAGAAGAAAAGAAAAAAACTTTGGAATGAACGCTGCAGGCAATAGAATTTTAGGGATATTTTTACCATCCATGCACTTCCTTAATATTTGTGCTGGAATTTTCTACCATAAAGATTCATTTGGGCAATCCAAAAGTACACAAGAAAATATTTCGGATCACATCTATTAAGTTTCGAACCAAATTTTCGGTGTTTAAGAAGCCAAAAGTGCTAACCACAAGACACTACATAACCATATTCATAAATGTAATACCATATATGTAATAGAGCTATATCTATATTGATGACTGATATTTTATTTCACCGTTGCATATATATATATATATATGTTAAGTTACATTATTCATTACACATTACTGTGCATAATTGAGTTTTTAGCACATTATTACGTTTTTATTATATATTATTAAGTTAATAAAAAGAGTTACGTTAATAATTCAGTATTTATATGTTTTGACCAATCTTTAGTTAAATCCCAAGTTCATTCACTTCCCTATGATTTGTGGAAGAACTTTCTATTCATGAGATCATTAGAAAAAATAGAAGAAAAATATTTCAGATGGCCTCTATTAAGTTCCGAACCGAATTATCTGTGTTCAGAAGCTAACATTGTTAATTAAGGGCTACTCGGACCTTATTCATAAATATAATAGCATATTAGTAGAGATACATCTACATTGAAAATGATTTTGACTTACAGTTTTCTTTTTCCACGTTACTTACATATAATTATATCTAAGTAATGTTATGTTGCATTATCCAGCATTATTACGTTATTCATTACACAGCATTACGTAATATTACGTAATTCAGCATTTATAAGTTCTTTTTTTTACCATTCTTTAGTTACACCCCAAGTTCATTCACTTCGCACAAAACTGAATTATTAGTTCATTATTACGTTATTTAAGTCGTTTTTTTTTTTCGTTATTTAAGTCGTTTCATTTTAAGTCGTTATTTTACGTTACAATATTCAGCATTTATATGTATGTCCTTTTTTACCATTCTTTATTTACACCCCAAATTCATTCACTTTACACAAAACTGGATTATTAGCGCATTATTATAACCCGTTATTATATTATAAGTTATAAGCGTTATTATATATAATCCAGTATTATATTATAAGTTATTTATAATCCGTTATTATGTTACATTGCATTATTCAGTATTTATATAATTTCTTTGACTATTATTTAGTTACACACCAAGTTCCCTTCACTTGACACAAAACTGAATTATAAGTGCATTAATACGTTATTCATTTTAAGTTATTGCTTTACGTTACGTTATTCAATATTTATATATTCTTTTTGGTCAATCTTTAGAAAAACCCCAAGTTTATTTTTTTGACGCATAACTGAATTATTAGCGCATTGTTATGTTATTCATTACACATTAACGTTACTACGTTACGTAACGTTACGTTATTCAGCAATTATATCTATTTCCTTGTTTATCTTTAGAAAACTCCAAGTTATTCATTTCACACCAAACTGAATTATTAATTCATTACTAAGATATTCATTATATACGTTGCATTGCGTTATTCAGCATTTATATGTTCTTTTACCATTCTTTAGTTGCATCCCAAGTTCATTCCCTTCACGCATAAGTGAATCATTAACGGGCTGTTTATTCCACGCGACAAAGTCGAACCAGGTCCATCTCAGTCATCTGACGCAACCTGACAGTCCGCTTTCCTTGACCCAGCCCCTCACAGAACCGGGATTTAATTGCAGCCAGGAAGCGGTGGGACGAATTGAATTGCCTAGCTACGATTGGATATTGCCTCCCTCTAACTAATGAACGGATTGAAATCCCGCACAATAGAGCCTTTAATTAGAAGTGTTAATTGACTCGCCTATAATTAGGTAGAACTGGAGCAGAAATGCGTACTGCAAGGCGAAGATGTTCCTCTTTTCTCCTCGGTCTTCTAGCTACTTACTCCCCATGAAAGAAAATTAAATTTTGCCGCAAAGGTGTGGAGAAAATGAGAAGACTCGGGACAAAAAAAAAAATAAATGGGAAATGCAATTTATTTAATAGATATATTTAGTTGTTTCGTAAAAGGCTTGCAGAGAGCGTGGCAATTTCCATTAGTGTGGTTCGTTTGTTATCCTCAAAGTTGTCCCCTTTGGAAGAATGGGATAAAAAATGAATTGCATCAACGTCTTTGAAGTTTTCAATTACTTGAGTTGGATTAGCAGGCAATTGTATTAAGCAATACAAAGAGGACTTGACGATTGGACTTTGGGGAAAATGCCTTTCGCTAAATTTAAAATAAATAAAACGCATCCGTCTTTTGTCTCTTTTTTTTTATTCGAAATATAAATTTTATTGTCAAGAAGCAAATTTGTTTTTATTAATTTTGCAATGTGAAACGGACAGTTTTATTTCAGAAAGAATGAAAATCTGGAGTTTTGAAATTTAGTTATAGTTATTAATATAATGCGAAAGCTTTAATTTATATTATTTTATGTCTTATTATTGTATTCTATTGCATTTTATTATTTTAAATATCTAATTTATATTTATATTTTATATTTTAAAATATAAAATATATTTTTTAAGTGTCTGGAGTGAAACGTGTATGTTTAAATAAAATTATTTCCGGGAAATTGAAATTTTTAGAAACATTGCATGAGATTTCAGAGGAAATTACCTTTAATAGATACATAAAAAATTTTTTTATACAAAATAATAAATATTTTAGAGGAAAGTTAACCTGGATAAAAATATATTTAATTTTAATTTAATTATTCATTTACTAAATTATATTGAGGAAGTTCAAATATTTAAACCATTTTATTGTAAATGATATATTTTTTAAGGAAACAAATATTTAAAGTGTAAGTTTTCGTCTGAAATATTGAACTTCCAGGAAATTAACATTTTTAAAAAGATTGCATGAATTTTCAGAGAAAATTACTTTACTAGAAACATAAAAATTGTTTATAAAAAAGAATAAAAATTATAGATGAAAGTTTGTATGGATAAAAATGTAACTTAATGTTATTTTAGTAATTCGTTTACTAAATTATATTAAGGGGAATTAAAGTAAATAAATAGTTTCTGAATTTTTAAATTCAAGTAAATAAGAGTATGTATTTGTAACAAATTAAGTTATTTTAAAGTTAAATAAGTTAATAATTTTATTGTAAATTATACATATTTAAAGAAACAAATATTTAAAGTGTACGTTTTCATCTGAAATTTTGATGAAATTGCAAAAAAATTAGTTTTAAGTACGTGCCATAATCAATTAATAATTTTGAAATTCATTAGTAATTTCATCGTTATAAATTTGTTCATTGCTTATTATGAAGTTTAAAAGGAATTGAGATATACATATGTAATGTAATTGCTAATTTTTATTCACTGTTATCAAGTTAGTCCTAACGATATCCCACTGTTATCAAGTTAGTCCTAACGATATGACACTGTTATCCTAACGATATCACACTGTTATCAAGTTAGTCCTAAGGATATCACACTGTTATCAAGTTAGTCCTAACGATATCACACTGTTATCAAGTTAGTCCTAACAATATCACACTGTTATCAAGTTAGATATTGTTGTTAAAAATTGTCAAGATAGTCCCACTGTTATCAAGTAAGGCACAGCGATAGCTCACTGTTATCAAATTATGCAACAACGCTGGCTCACTGTTATCAAGTTAGGTACTGCTTCAAGGTCCTGATAGTCCCACAGTTTCCAAATTAACCTTAACCGCCATCATCTATTAATAAAATCAAGAGAAAAACTTTTTTTTTTTAATATCTTGTTTGTTTGCTATGTTTTTTGTTAACTTTCATGATAAAATATAAATGATTTTTTTTTGAAATTTATATTATGATAAATATTAATCATTCACCATGTAAAAGATGGACATTTTGAGAAACCCTTTGATTCGACAATGTATTTCATGAAGATGATAATTAAGATCTTGCCATTTTGTATTAATTTTATATAACTTTATATGTCTAGATATATTACGATTTTACATTGCTACATTGCAAAACAATTCTCAATTAAATAAGTCTTATTGAATTTCATTAGTTAATCAATATTATTCAATTGTCAATCAAATAATAATATTGAATTTCATTTTTATAAATTATTAATAATTAATTCGTAATTTCATTAGGTTATATTTTTGAAAGATATAAACTATTAACACTTTGAGTTTTAAAAGTTTTTTTTTTTTATCATTATGATTTCATGAAAATATTAAATAGTTACATTGCAGAAAAAAAAATTGTTTTATCATAATTAAATAAAAATATTGAATTTCATCGTTATAAAGTTGATCAAAGCTTATTATGTAGTTTAAAATTGAATTGAGATATAATTATGTTATATAATCGTTAATTTTTATTCATTTTTATCAAGTTAGGTTTAACGTTAGCTCACTGTTAAGTATCATGTCAAGGTGAAGATAGTCCCTTGTTTTAAAGTTCTGTACCACTTCAGGGTGAAAATAGTCTAACTGATATTAAGTTAGGCACCACTTCAAGGTCAAAATAGTTACGCTGTCTTCAAGTTAGCCGCACCAGTAATATATATTAATAACTTCATTTCTTGTTTATTTGTTATATTTTTATTAACTTCCATGATAAAATATAAGTTCATTCTTCTCTTTTTAATTTATATTCTAATAAATATCAATCGTTCTGTATGCAAAGGATTGGCATTTCTGAGAAATCTTTTGCATCGACAATGTCTTTCATGAAGATGATAATTAAGATCTTGCCATTATATATTAATTTTTAATTTATATCTCTAGAAGTATTATGATTTTAAGAAAATTAAATAGACTTACAAAAACATCAAACCTACTATAGTTATACAAACTTTGTAATCGTGTGTATTGATTTATGAAAATTTCACTTTACTCATAGAAGATAGTAAACTTATTATTTATTTGCTCATAAACCCATTTAACGGAGGTTTAAATACCATGCATATGAAATCAAAGAATGTAAATAGCGTTCGTTCAACATCAGAACGGAACTGAATAGGATGAAATATAAACAGCGAGGAAGATGCAACGTTATATTTTTAGTGACATCTGAGCACGAAAGCTGCAATTAGTATTGAAATTCCCATTTCAATTTACAATTGAGGTGGCATTGAATTAAAGTCATTTGTTTTAATTTTTAACTTGCGAAACGCTGCATTCCGTTGAAGTCTGCCGAACGCATTCGCTTTCAGAATTAATTAGTTCGCTATTTGCCGATGAAAGGCTTTCTGACTGTTTCCTGCGAAACAATCCATCTTCTACTGTTTAATTTAGAAATTTTGCATTTGTCTTTTCCTCTGGGATATATTAGTCTGATTGAATGAAACAGAAATTGCAACGCATTCGAGCTTCAGTGTTGAAAGGGGTGCCATTCTATACTCTTCGTAGAGAAAGCGAAAAACATTTGTTTATTAAATGAACTGAGTCTTTCAGGAAGCAAATGGGTGTAAGTGCCTATTTTGAGCAATTTTTGATGCGATATGCTTTGATTTTGAATGTCTGATGACTTTATTTACAATTGCAGAAAGCATATCTGTTCTAATCAAATAGAATTCCTGAATCGATTAATTAATTAAAATTAATAATATGCATATTTTAAATAATTCAAATAAATTTAATCGAAGTTACTGATATGTCAATATACAGAATTTCTTAAAATGTAAACTTATACCGTCTAATTATATTCATTTTCGCTTCATAAGTCAATATTTCAATGAATTTACCAGTAATTGTTTTTAAAAAGAAAGCACATACTTGAAATTACAGGTGTACACAATTCAATTTATGATCGACAAATAGGATAAATTTATTTACAACTGCAGAAAGTACAATTGTTTTATTTATGATTACTTTTTCACAATTACAGACACTTTATTTACTATTACGGAAAGTAAATCTGTTTTATCAAATAGAATTCTTAAATCAATTAATTAAATAAAATTAATGTTATGCATATTTTAAATAATTTAAATAAGTTTAATAGAAATTATTGGTATGTCAATAAACATAATTTCTTATAATGAAAGCTTATACAATCTACTTATTTTCACTATACGTTCCATCAGGTAAAATTTCAATGTATTTTACCAGTAACTTTTTTTAAAAAAAGAAAGCACACATTTGTGACTCGGTGGTCTAGTTGGACGATTCTCTCTTAGAGTGTGAGAGCCCCTGGGCTCAAATCCCGGTCGAGCCCTGTTTGTTTTGGGGGTCTGATGGCCGAGTATCTTGCGCTCTGGCCCTCGATACCACAGATTTCAGGTTCAAATGCGGATTATACGGATGTCTGTAGACGTTCGGAATTCGGAATTTTAAAACGTAAGGATATGATCGTAGAGAGTTGTAAGAGACAACGCTCTACGATCATATTAGACCTACGTTTAGACCGAGGTAGGGTAGACCGAGGTGTCAGTCATCAGCCCTTGTGGTTCCTCTTTAAAATAAAACCGCATGTTACTCTTAACCATGGACCAGTCGATTGCGACTTGGTCTCTTGGACCTGGTCTAGGCTTTTCTGTGCTAGGGGAATTAGTAAAAACAAGATACTTGTAATTAAGGTGTGCACAATTCAATTTACGATTTACAACTGGGATCACTATAAATGCTCTAAATGTTACCCATTGTTATATTTATATAACACATAACAGGCAGAATATATTAACTTCCAATTGAATATCATGTATTAATAATAACAAAATCCTATAACAATAGAATAACATGCATTAATTTCCAATTGAATGTTCCCCTAAAGTCCCCTATTAGTGTAGTTGGAAGATTTCTTATCTGTACACCTTATTTCTAATAACCCCATGATAAAAATATTATTGCCAAAAATCTCATCATTGAAAACTGATTTCAATCTAACTCTTGAAATGCTGACAATGTGTTTGATTGTAATGTCTTATGGAAAATAACCTTTCTGAAATTCGCTATCACCCAGATGCTCGTAAATTATTCAAAAACTTTCCTCTAAGTGTGTTTGTGAATAAAAATAATTTTACATTTCAACTTTAATCTTCTGCGTTCAGTACTGTTTCTCTAAATTTCTTCGTTAAATTTCGAATCGTCATCTTGGTTGGTTTCTTTAACATTCCGAATTTATTTCTCAACTTAATTAAGACAAAATCTTATAAAACAATAAGCTTTAAATAATAATACAACAACGATAAAACAACAAGACAATAAGCTTTAAAACATTGTTCGATGGAGGAACATCTTTTCCATAATATACAATAACTAGATGGAAAATGTCGTCTTTTCTTTTTACACTTACGTTGGCAGAATTAAAATTAAGGTTATTCAGATGTTATTGTTATTATTTTAATAATAGGTCAAATATATGGTGATATCTATAAAACAATAATTTAACTATATTTTTATTTGTATCACAGATACTTCCGATAAAAGTTATTAGTAAATTCATGGTTATATAAAGATATATATTACTGTATTAAATAAATTTTTATAAACTAAAGTATTTAACTAACTGATTTCATTTTTACCTTTAAAAAAATGATATACACTCAAGAGCCAAAACATTATGACCACCGCTTCATTTTTGCATTTGACGTGGAAGGCACGCGATCGGGTGGAAGTGGTATTTAACTGCTGCTGGAGAGTCTGAAGAATCATTCTTTCACTTACTTCTGTGTGTGATGGAAAAGGCTGCGGATCTAAGTGACTTTGATAAAGGGCAGATTGTAATGGCTCGAAGGCTCGGAACAAGTATTTCCGAAACTGCACGACTCGTGGGTTGTTCGCGATCTACAGTTGTTGGTACTTATGCAAAGTGAATGAATGACGGTGAAACCAGCAGTAGACGACATGGTGTTGGACGTCCACATGCTATCAAAGAAAATGTCGTTGGAGACTGTCTCGCATGGTGAAGCAAAACCGGAGTCAGACAGTGGCCCAGCTGACAGCCCAATACAATGCCAAGTAGAATAGTATCGGAGCACATTGTTCAGCGGACACTGTTGGATATGGGGTTACGCAGCAAACGTCTGACTCGTGTGCCTTTGCTGACCAAGCGTCATTACCAACTGCGCCTGCGCTGGGCCCGGAATATCGTGACTGGTTCATGGATCAGTGGAAGAGAGTTGCCTGGTCAGATGAATCACGGTTTATCATTCATCATGATGATGGTTATGACAGGATACTCCGTCTTCCAGGCGAACAGTTGCTCCCTCAATGTACAGTAGGTGGCCCCAAATCATAATACCGCCACCACCACAGGTCGGTGGTGGCGGTATTGGCGATTTGGGGGACGTTCTCTTGGGCGTCTCTGGGACCCGTGGTTGTGGTAAAGCAGACCATGAAGGCTGCAGGGTATCTGAACATCATTGCGGACCAATTGCACTCTTACATGGCCCTTTGTTTTCCCAGCTGGAAATGGAATGTTCTAACAGGACAACGCCCCTTGTAACAAGTCTAAAATTGTGCTGGAGTGGTTCTAGGAACATGATGCTAAATTCCAGCTAATGTCCTAGCCACCTAACTCACCGGATCTCAATCCGATAGAACACATTTGGGATGTCCTGGGAAGGCAGCTCAGAGTTCAAAGACCACCTATTCGCAATATCTCGGATTTGCGTGACCGTTGCTTAAACATCTGGTACAATCTGTCTCCGGCCATCTACCAAGGACTTGTGGCATCCATGTCAAGGCGGATTGAAGCTGTGTTGCGTGACAAATGTGGGTCAACTCGTTATTGACAGGTGGTCATAATGTTTTGGCTCTTGAGTGTATATTTGTGTGGCATGATGGCCGAGTGACTACAGCTTTGGCCCTCGTTGCCACACAGTTCAAGTCCCGTTAGTGCCGTGGATGCTTATAATGATTCGAATCAGCTTTAAACCATAGGTCTTGGTCTAATATGACAAAAATAGGGCTAGCTAATGTTTCGGAATATTCGAATACGCAGACGTTCAAGATCCAACATGGAATGTAGTGGCAGAAAATTTGTTAGTTAAATGTATATTAGCATATAGAGTATTTGCTATATTAGATTAAAAGGCTATAAAACATTTTGGATAATATTTTTACATTTAGATATATAATTATTATAATAATAAAGAATATCTATAATCTTATAAAGAATATTAAATTTTCGAATAAAATTTGAAAACTTAAATAAATATGTAAGCATCAATGAATTATAATAATATAACTGCTAAAATTTTACATTATATATTTTAATGCTATATCAGAGTAAATATTTTAATCCAAATCCAATCAAAAATTCTTAAAAACAAAAGCTTAATTTACATAAATTTAATTTACAATAAATTATGTTTAACACATTAGAGCCTCCACAATTTTAAAGTTTAATACATGTTTTAAATTATTAACATCTTAAAATCTTTTTTTTCAAAATGCTTATGAAACAATTTAATAACGATTTCAATTTTCTAAAATTAATGAGGGAAATTGAATTTCTATTAAAAATGTTGTGGTCTAATCATCACATGTGATCATTATATATTGATGATACTACAATAGAATTATAATTTTTCGTTTTATTTTTAAGTTAACAGAGTAATCAATATGAAATATAAGGAATTTTATTAAATAACATAGTTCATCTACTAGTATTTATTTTGAAATTTGGTTAATAAACAAGATATTAGATTTCAAAAATAATTAAATACTTTTATTAAAATTTCAATTATTATTTGTAAGCTTATCATTCATAACAAAAAAAATTATTTTGCAATTTAATTATTAAACTTTAAAGTAGAAAAACTGAAAAAAAATTTTTTTCCTTTAAATTAAACTTCTTTTAAATAAAAAATTTCGTAATTGAAAAAAAAAAAAAAATACTTATTCTTATGTTTATTTTCATTTCTAAAGTACTAAATATGATTTTTAATTTCAAATGAAACTCCTCATCTTTTCAAATGCATAATGAAATTTGAACTGACTTAAAGAAACACAAATAGCTTTTCCAAAATATGAAAACATTCAAAGCATAAAAGCAAAAATTAAAAAAATAAATAATAAACTCCATTTATGGATTCCACTCATTTTATTATTTTTAAAAATTTAATTATATGATTTTGAATTTCTTTAAGGATAAAATAATAACATTATGAGCAGAAAAAAATGCAATTTCTGTAAACTCTTTAAGTAAATTTTAAATCTTTGAAGACAAAACATTATAATTAGAGAAACTTTTAAGACATTGCATTAAGTTAAATGACTAATAAGGTATTTCTTTATTTTGAAGTCTCCTTCAAACCAACTTTGATCTTAATTGATCTCAAATGGATTGTTTTCATATTCTTCAAAAAAAAAAAAGGCGAAATTAATTTAATTTTGAAGAAATAATTTACTAAAGAAAAAAAAATATTTAAAGTATAATATGCTCCCCATTTGTATAATTATCATTAGAGATTTAATCAAAACATTTGAAGTTAGAAATAGAAATTATTTAATTGATTAATCATAAATTAATGTAATTTCACTGAACAATTTTTAATTAGTAAATAAGTATATTTAAATAAGGATAGTTTCTCTAAAAGATATATTGGAGATAATAATCCAATTAAAATAATGCAGTTCAAAGAAAAGATTGGCAAACTATCCAAGAAGCAAATTCAAAATTTATAATAACGTTGAACATAATAAATGAATAAGTTCGAAAGTCCTTAGATTTAGAAAGAAATGATTCCCTCGAAGCAATTTTTAAAAGTATTAAATGTAAACGACTGCAACACCGAAGACCAACATTGCTCTATTTAGTGGTGATTCCTTTGTAACATATTTTCTGAACTACATAATACATATTTTCATAAGTTAAGGAATTTTCTGAATTACATAATACATATGTTTAATGCATTGTAGTCTCCATGGTTTTAAGACTTTAAGGCATATTTTAAATAATTAACAGCTTCGAATTATTTCTGAATATGTTTATGAAAAAAATTAATAACAATTGACATTTTATAAAATTAATGATTAAAAATTTATTTTCCATTATAAATATTGTGTTAGAATCTTCATATTTAATCAATATATATTGATGAAAATACAGTAAAATTATAATTTTTATTTCATTTTAAGTTAATAGAGTAATCAATATGAAATACAAGGAATTTCATTAAAAAGAATATATTCAAATATTTATTTTGAAATTCGATAAATAAACAAGATATTAGTTTTCAAAAATAATTAAATATTTTAATTTAAATTTCAATTATTTTATTCAAGCTTTTCATTCATAATAAAAATCTTATTTTGCAATTTGATTATTAACCTTCAAAGCAGAAAACTGAACAAATAATTTTTTTTCCCCTTAAATTCAACTTCTTTTAAATATGATTACGTAATTAAAAGAAGGCAAAAAAATATTGAATCTTATATTTATTTCCATTTCTAAAGTATTAAATATGATTTCTAATTTAAAATGAAACTCCTTGCCTTTTAAATGGATAATGAAATCTGAACCGACTTAAAGAAATACAAATAGCTTTTCCAAAATATGAATTGCATTCAAAATATATGAGCAAAATTGAAAAAAATAAATAAAAAATAGAATCCATTTATGGATTCTCCCCATTTCATTATTTTTAAAATTTAATCATATGATTACGAATTTCTTTAAGGATAAAATAACAACATTATGAGGAGAAAAAAATGCAATTACCGTAAACTCTTTAAGTAAATTTTAAATCCTTGCAGTTAAAACATTATAATTAGAGAAACTATTAAGACATTGCATTAATTTAAAAGACTAATAAGGTATTTCTTTATTTTGAAGTCTCCTTCAAACCAACTTTGATCTTAATTGATCTCAAGAGGATTGTTTTCATATTCTTCAGAAAAAAAGCGCGAAATTAATTTAATTTTGAAGAAATAATTTAAAAAAAAAAAAAAAAGTTAAAAGTATAATATGCTTCCCATTTGTGTAATTATCATGAGAGATTTAATAAAAACATTTGAAGTTAGAAATTGCTTAATTGATTAATTATAAAACAGTGTGATTTTACTCAAAAATTTTTAATTAGTGATTGAGTATATTCAAATAAGGGTAATATCTCTAATGAGTTATATTGAAGATAATAATCCAATTAAAGTAATGTAATTTAGATTCGATACCTTAGAAAGAAACTCAAAGTTTATAATATCGCTGTGCATAATAAATTAATTGACCGGAAAGTCTTTAATTTTAGAAAAAAATTAATCTCCTAGTGCCAGCTTTTGAAGTATTAATTGCAAAAACTACTGTGTCATAGAAGATCAACATTGCTCTATTTAGTGGTGATTCCTTTGTAACATATTTTCTGAACAATATCATACATATGTTCATGAGGTAACATATTTTGTGAACTACAGATTACATATGTTTAATAAATTATAGTCTCCATAGTTTTAAACTTTAATATACATATATTTTAAATTAATAACACCTGTTAATTATTTCTGGAAAATATTTATGAAAAAAATAATTATAATTGACATTTTATAAAATTAATGAGTGAAAATTGAATTTTCATTATAAATATTGTGTTTTACTTTTCATATATTATAAATATATATTGATGAAAGTAGAGTAAAATTATAATTTTTCGATTCATTTTAAGTTAAGACATTAATCAATGTTATATGCAACGAATTGTATTAAATAGAATATAGTTCAAACAGTTATTTTGAAATTCGATTAATAAAGAAGATATTAGTTTTCAAAATTAATTAAATATTTGTATTAAAATTTCAATTATTATACTTAAGGTTTTCATTCATAACAAAAAAACTTATTTTGCAATTTAATTACCAACCTTTCAAGTAGAAAAACTGAAAGAAATATTTTTTTCCCTTAAATTGAACTTCTTTTAAATAAAAATTACGCAATTAAAAAGGAGCAAACAAATATTGAATTCTATATTTATTTTCATTTTTCAAGTATTAAATATGATTTTTAATTTCAAATGAAACTCCTTATCTTTTTAAATGCATAATGAAATCTGAACTGACTTAAAGAAACATAAATAGGTTTTCCAAAATTGGAAACGCATTCAAAATATAAAAGCAAACAAAAAAATAAATAATCAACCTCATTTATGGATTCTCTCATTTTATTATTTTTAAAATTTAATCATATGATTACGAATTTCTTTAAGGATAAAATAACAACATTACGAGGAGAAAAAAAAATGCAATTACTGTGAACTCCTTAAGTAAATTTTAAATCTTTGAAGATAAAACATTATAATTAGAGAAATTTTTAAGACATTGCATTAAGTTAAATGACTAATAAGGTATTTCTTTATTTTGAGTGTCCTTCAAACCAACTTTGATCTTAATTGACGATTGTTTTCATATTCTTCAAAAAAAGGGCGAAATTAATTTAATTTTGAAGAAATCATTTTCTAAAAAAAAAAAAAAAAAAAAAAAAAAAAAAATGCTAAAAGTTTAACATGCTTCCCATTTATGTAATTATCATGAAAATTTAATAAAAACATTTGAAGTTAGAAATTGTTTAAATGATTAATTATAAAAGAATGTAATTTTACTGTAAATTTTTAATTAGTTAATGCACATATTCAAATAAGTGCAGTATGTCTAATGGGTTATATTGGTTAATAATCCAATTAAAATAGTTGATAAAATTCAGATTGAAGATTGGCGAAATATACAAGCAGGAATTTCAAGGTTTTATAATATCGTTGAGCACAATAAATTAATAAACCGGAAAGTCCTTAATTCTAGAAAGAAATTAATTCCCCAAAAACAATTTTTAGGAATATTAAACTATTGTGACACCAAAGACCAGCATTGCGAGATTTGGTAGTGATTCCTTTGTAAAATATTTGCTGAAAAACGTAATCCATAGATTTAGGAGATAAACGTGTAAATTCTTGAGAGTAGAAGAATAAAGTAACTTTTAAAAATGCTCAGATATTTTTAAAAGTTTAAGTTACAAAAATATATTTTATCTACATAAAGGAAATATTATGTTAAAATGTTGATTTTGAAACAAAATAGTTTTGATGGTTTTTATAGTTTTAAAATATATATAGTTTTATTTTTATTTTCCAAAATATGAAGAACATTTAAAACATAAAAGCAAATAAAAAAAAAAAATAAAAAAACTTCACTTATGGATTCTATTCATTTTATTATTTTCAAAATTTAAGCACAGAATTACGAATTTCTTTAAGGTTCAAATAACAACATTATGATTAGAAAAAAAAAAATTTAACTCTTTACTTCCCTTCATACTAGAATTTCTTTAATATAAATTTAATTTACAATAATTTTTATGAAACAATTTAAACACAGTTGCAATTTTTTTAAAATTAATGAGGGAAAATGGAATTTCCACTATAAATATTGTAGTCAGATCGTCACATATAAGAAATTCTATGAATACACAGAAATTCTATTAATAAACAAAATATTAGTTTTAAAAATAATTAAATATTTTTATTAAAATTTCAGTTATTATATTTAAGCTTTCATTCATAACAAAAATCTTATTTTGCAATTTAATTATTAACATTTAGAAAAATTTAAAAAAAAAGCTTTTTTTCCCTTAAATACAACTCTTTTAAATAAAAATTGCGTAATTAAAAAGGAGCAAAAAGATATTGAATCTTACATTTATTTTCATTTCTCCAGTATTAAATATGATTTTTAATTTCAAATGAAACTCCTTATCTTTTAAATGCATAATGAAATCTGAACATACTAAAAATACACAAATAGCTTTTCCAAAATATGAATAGCATTCAAAACATAAAAGCATAAAATAAAAAAATAAAAATCAACTCCATTTATGGATTCCCCTCATTATATTATTTTTAAAAATTTAATCATATGATTACGAATTTCTTTAAGGATAAAATAACAACATTTTGAAAAGGGAAAAAATGCAATTACTGTAAACTCTTTAAGTAAGTTTCAAACCTTTGAAGATAAAACATTATAATTAAAGAAACTTTTAAGACATTGCATTAAGTTAAATGACTAATATGATATTTCTTTATTTTGAGTCTCCTTCAAACTAACTTTGATCTTAATTGATCTCAAGAGGATTGTTTTCATATTCTTCAAAAAAAAAAATGAGAAATTAATTTAATTTTGAAGAAATCATTTTCTAAAAAAAAAAAAAAAAAAAATGTTAAAAGTATAATATGCTTCCCATATATGCAATTATCATGAGAGATTTAATAAAAACATTTGAAGTTAGAAATTGCTTAATTGATTAATTATAAAATAATGCAATTTTACTTAAAAGTTTTAATCAGTCAATATGTATATTCAAATGAGTGTAGTATCTCTAATGAGTTATATTGAAGATAATAATCCAATTAAAATAATGAAGTTCAGAGGGAAGATAGACGAAATACGCAAAAAGGAAATTCAAAACTTATAATATCATCGATCGCAATAAATTAATAGGCCAGAAAATCTTTAATTCTAGAAATAAATAAATCTCCCAGAGCCAACTGTTCAAGTATTAACTGTAAACTATTGTTATACCAACCACCAACATTGCTCCATTTAGTAGTGATTCCTTTGTAAAATATTTACTGAAATATATAATCCAGAGGTTCATAACATAAAATAGTAAATTCTTGTGAGTATAAGAAAATAAGTTTTTAAAATATTCAGTTTTAAAAAAAGTTTCAGTTATATACATATATATATATATATACATGAAACAAATGTGATGTTAAAAAATGCTGATTTTACATCTATGTAGTGGAATTGAAACACATGACTTTTATTGTCCTAATGTAAAGTTGCATGTTGTTATATGTGCTCTAATCAGCATGCCTCAATAAAGAAATATGTGCTCTAATCAATATATTTTATATATTAAAATATGAAAACAGTTATATGTAAAATAAATAATCATTTAAGAAAAGGTAGCCTATGAGAGAGAATCCTTATTTAAAAAGAGATGAAATTAAATTATAATACCTATATGCATACATTTTATGCATTCTATGCTAGTCAATATCATCCAATAAAGAAATATGTACTTCAATTAATATCTGTCAATAAAAAATTGTGTGCCCTAATCAATATATGTTATACATTAAAATTTAAAAGCATATATATGCAAAACAAATGATCATTTAATAAAAGACAGCCTACTACAGTGTCAATCCATAATTAAAAGAGAAATCATGCTAAAGACATAGTAAACAATATGCAATACAAGGACTTTTATTAAATAGAACATAGTTTATCTATTCATTTTGAAATTTGGTTATAAACAAGATATTAGTTTTCAAAAATAATTAAATATTTGTATAAAAATTTCAATTATTACGCTTAAGATTTTCATTCATAAGAAAAATTTATTTTGCAATTTAATTATGAACCTTTAAAGTAGAAAAACTGAAAAAAAAAGGATTTTTTCCCTTAAATACAACTTCTTTTAATAAAAATTACGTAATTAAAAAGGAGCAAAAAAATATTGAATCTTATATTTATTTTCATTTCTCAAATATTAAATATGATTTTTAATTTCAAATGAAACTCCTTATCTTTTTAACTGCATAATGAAATCTGAACTGACTCAATGAAACACAAATAGCTTTTCCAAAATATGAAAAGCATTCAAAGCGCAAAAGCAAAAATTAAAAAAAAAAAAATAAATAATCAACTCCATTTACGGATTCTCCACATTTTATTCTTTTTAAAAATTTAATCATATGATTACGAATTTCTTTAAGGATAAATAAAAATAATATGAGAGAGAAAAAAAAAAAAAAAGCAATTACTGTAAACTCTTTAAGTAAATTTTAAATCTTTGAAGATAAAATATTATAATTAGAGAAACTATTAAGACATTGCATTAAGCTAAATGACTAATAAGGTATTTCTTTATTTTGAAGTCTCCTTCAAACCAACTTTGATCTTAATTGATCTCAAGAGGATTGTTTTCATATTCTTCAGAAAAAAAGGGCGAAATTAATTTAATTTTGAAGAAATCATTTTCTAAAAAAAAAAAAAAATTAAAATGTATATAATATGCTTCCCATTTATGTAATTATCATGAGGGATTTAATAAAAACATTTGAAGTTAGAAATTGCTTAATTGCTTAATTATAAAAAATAATGTAATTTTATTTTAAAAGTTTTAATTAGTAAATGAGTATATTCAAGTAAGGATAGTATTTCTAATTATTTATATTGAAGATAATAATCCAATTAAAACAATGAAGATCAGATTGAAGATTGACAAAATACTTAAGAAGGAAATTCAAAGTTTATAATCGTTGAGAATAATAAATTATTAGGCAGGAAAATCCATAATTCGAGAAAGAAATGAATCTCCCAGTGCCAACTTTTGAAGAATTAATTGTAAACAAAATATTGTGACACCTCAGACAAACATTGCTCCTGATTCCTGTGGCGATTCCTTTGTAAAATATTTGCTAAACTATATAATCCAGATGTTTATGAGATAAAAAATCAAATTTTTGAGAGTAGAAGAATAAAGTAAGTTCTAAAATCCCCATATTTATTTAAAAATTTCAAAAAAAATAATTAATCTACATAAAGCAAACGTGATGTTAAAATGTTGATTTTCCAACAATATAGTTGAATTGAAACATATATAGATTCAGTTCCCCAATCAGTATGCCTGAATAAAAAATATGTGCCTTAATCAGTATCTCCTAATAAAGAAATATCTGTCAGTATCCCTATTGAGGGATATGGACAGATCCTTTATTGAGGGATATTGATATTTATAATCAATATCCCTTCAATAAAAAAATATTTGCCTTAATCAATATCACCCAATGAAAATATGGGCCCTAATTAGTATATTTTATACATTAAAATTTAAAAACATCTTATAATTTACATTAACGTTTTACCACTAATCACATAAATAATCATTTAAGAAATGGAAGACTATTACAGTGTCAATTCAAAATTAAAGAGAAATCAGTTTAAATTAAATTAAATATTGGTACACATTCATTTCAACTTCATTCATTTATTAATGTGATAATTAAATATTAATTAATAGATAGGATATTCTTGGATAACATTAATGGCGGTTTCCTTTCATTTAGCAATTCTAATTATAACATCTCCAATTTCTGTTAACATTAATGGTGGTTTTATTTTTTAAAGAAAGGGTATATGTGCCCTTTTCAATATCCATCAGAAAAGAAATCAGTATCAATATTTCCCAATAAAGAAATATGCATCCTATCAATATATCTCTATAAAGAAATATGATCTCTAATCAATATGTCCCAATAAAAAATTGTGTGCCCTAATCAATAAGTTTTATACATTAAAACTTAAAACATATATATGTAAAACAAATAATCATTTAGAAAAAGATGCCTACTACAGCACTACAGCATCAATCCATAATTAAAATTTAATCAATTTAAATTATAATACCTATATGCACACATTCTATGCAATTTCATTCATTGATTAATGTGATAATTAAATATTAATTAATTGATAAGATACGTCGATATCATTAAAGCTGGTTTTCTTCCTTTCTTTAAAAAAACAAATATAGTTTTTAAAATATATCGCTGAGGAATAAAACATTATTTTTTAAAAATATAGTTAACTTATATTGTTTTCTATTCATAATTAATTTATTAAAATGTATATTATATTTACAATTATTATTGGAATATTTTTAAACATTTTTTTTTTTCTAAATGCTCTCAAATTTCTTGAGAACAATAAAAACTGTAAATTCTAAAAAATATAAATTATTCAACGTGAAATTTTTTTATGTAAAACATAATGATATCTTTCGAAAGAAAAAATATTTTTAAATAACTTATTTACATAAGACTGACAAAAAACAATTCTTTTTTAAATTTTGCATCCTTATTTCAATGGTGTTTTTTTTTTTAAAAAAAATGCAAATACAAATACTTTGAAAATATTTATTGAAAAACACTTTTATTGAAAACAAAATGATGCATGAAAGAAACTCTTATATAAGTTTTAAGAAAGAACACTACATAAATAAAAAAAAGGCCTTTTTTTCAATCCTTCCATGATTTTTTTGCTTTCGATAACGCCGTTCATGATATTTTTACTAATGAAGAAATGGTATATGTGGTCTTATCAATATCCATCAAAAAGAAATATGCGCCTTAATCAATATCTCCCAATAAAGAAATATGTGCCCTTTTCAATGTCTCTTAATAAAGAAATTTGTTTCTGCTTTTGATAACGCCGTTCATGATATTTTTTTTACTGATGAAGAAATGGTTTATGTGGTCTTATCAATATCCATCAAAAAGAAATATGTGCCTTAATCAATATCTCCCAATAAAGAAATATGTGCCTTTTTCAATGTCTCTTAATAAAGAAATTTGTTTCTGCTTTTGATAACGCCATTCATGATATTTTTACTGATGAAGAAATGGTTTATGTGGTCTTATCAATATCCAACAAAAAAGAAATATGTTGCCTTATCAATATCTCCCAATAAAGAAATATGTGCCCTTTTCAATGTCTCTTAATAAAGTAATTTGTTTTTGCTTTTGATAACGCCGTTCATGATATTTTTTTACTGATGAAGAAATGGTATATGTGGTCTTATCAATATCCATCAAAAAAGAAATATGTGCCTTATCAATATCTCCCAATAAAGAAATATGTGCCCTAACCAATATCTCTTAATAAAGAAATGCTTTCCTAATCAATATATTTTATACATTAAAATTTAAAACCATACAAATGTGAAAACAAATACTAATTTAAGAAAAGGTAGCTTATTATAATGTCAATTTATAATTACAAAAAAAACGGTTTAAATTATAATGCCTCCATGCACACATTCTATGCAATTTCATTCATTTATTAATGTGATAATTACATATTAATTGTGAATAAGATATTCTTAGATAACATTAATGGTGGTTTGCTTTTTTTTTCTTTATGGAAAACAAATACATATATTTTTAAAACATATGAATGTGAAATGAAACATTATTTTTATAAAAATACAGTTAGATGATATTGTTTTCTATTGATAACTAATTTAATAAAATATATATCACCTTTTACAATTATTATTGTAATTTTTTTTTTACAAACAGTTTTTTCTGAATGCTGTCAAGTTTTCTTGAAAAAACAATAAAAAGTCCAAATTCTGAGTAAATATAAATTATTCAACGTGAAAACCTTTTTCACGTGAAATATAATGATATCTATTCAAAGAAAAGTAACTGATAACTTATAACTTAGAAAAATAACGTGTTTAAAATAATCCTGAAAAAAAGTTTTTTTTTTTTTTTTTTTCAAATTTTGCATTCTTATTTCAATGGTGTCTTTTTATTAAAAAAAAAAATACAAATACAAATACTTTGAAAATTTTTATTGAAAAACACTTTGATAAGAAAAACAAAATGATGCATGAAAGAAACGCTTATATAAGTTTTAAGAAAGAACATTGCATACATAAATAAAAAAAAGGAATTTTTTTCAATCCTTCCATGACTTATTTTTTTTGCTTTGTTTTTGATAACGCCGTCCATGATGTTTTTACTGATGAAGCACAAAATAATTGGCTTTTCCTTTATCTGAATCGCATTTCTTAAAGAACGAAATTTTGTGTTTCATAATTTTCTTGGATTTCGTCCAAATCGTCTTTGGAGTAGAGAAAGAGCAGACAGCAGTACACCGAGCAAAAAACAGCTTTTGCTTCAAGTTTATCTGTTTTGGATTTTAATGAAAAAGACAATGTGGATCTGTCTTTTATAATGTGCTTCAGGAACAGATAAACTTTTAAGGGAGAAAAAAGTCTGCTTTTTCTTATATTCATCAGAATATAAAAAAAAGGAAAGGCTTGTCTCCCCTACCCCTGCAGGAATTTCAAATTGTTTTTCAATATTTAATTAAAGTGAAAATTTATAATTTCTAAAATATTCTGCATAATATTTTTTTTATTTCATTATTTTTAATATTGATTAATATTGTTTAAATTATTTTATTAGAAGTTAAACTTGATAGTTTATTTATTTTTATTTTTTTTTGAAGTATAGTTTATATTTTAAGTATTAATTAAATTTAAACTTTCTTGGTAATATACAGTTCTTCTTTTTTATTCTTCTTCTCATATGGTATCCTTCTGATTTGACACTAATTTAGTTAATTATTATATTACCTAATTAATGATGTAAATTTGAAATAAAATTATCATTATTTTTTTTAAATAATAATTGATTGGGTGAATCTGACTTGGTAAATAATGTTTTCATATGTATAAAATGAATATATTACTGAAAAGGAAAAAACTGTAACAACACATATGGCGACGATCAATAGATTTTGTGCTGCAATTTCCAAAAGTTTTGATTGTTATCCACTGAGAAATACTTAAATCTAAGAAATACTTAAAGTTTTATTCTATACAAAATAATTTATACATATATATATATGTATGTGTGTATGTGTGTAATCAAAAGTAAAAGTATCTTCCTTCCAAAATCAGGGCTTTTATTGGCGCCTTTGTACGCATGCGTTTTAAAATCGTTTCATTTATGATGTTGAGCTTCCCAGACGCTACTAAAACCACCCTCAGAGACCAATGAGAAGATATCTTACTCACATGATGCACGATCATATATTCAGCCTACGTCATAAGTCAATCGGGGTATGGGGAGTGAGAAAGAAGCCTTAGTGGCTTACTATATCCCCAAACACTAAGGTGAGAAGTTGCTAAAAAAGATAACTAAGATATAGAAAAAGTGGGAGGTGGGAATAGTGACTTGAAATCATGACCGAGAACCGTCTTAGTCGATAGCAGTAAGGCAGTACTGCAGGTATTTAATAGAAAAAACAGGGAAAGTTACAAAAAGGACTACAATGTTAAAAAATCATCCACTAATAGGTGGGAATAATCACACGCAGGTGATTTTATAAAATACAAGATAATTTATACATGATTATGATGAGTAAATAAATGTGCGTGCAGAGTTATTAGGAAAGTTCAATCGTAAAATTTCCAATGAATGAGTAGTAGGGCACTGAGTTGAAGATGAGAATGAATGCAAATCCTTGGAAGATCTCATTCAAAGGATCTGGAGACAATCCTTTTGAATGACAGTACAGAAGAGGGGTCAGAAGTGCCTTCCAGAGGAGTAGATCTCGCTCTGAGGGTCACCGTCTAGAAACAAGCCATTTATCTCTATCTGTGAGTTACAGCTAGTCGAAATGGCGTCGTAAACCTTCCCTTTGATGTGCGGAGAAAACCTAGTGTGGTTGGAGAAATGGAGACATATGCACGGAGGGTTACGAAAACCGGTTTAAAATTGGTTAGCAAATCTGGCTCAATTGTTGTCTTTTCTGGTATGGTAGTAGTTTTAAGTATCACCTTACGTACCATACTTTGGAGAACACTGTTGCATAGGACAATATTCTTTCGAGGGGATTTTTCGAAATCAATTGCTACACACTGTCTCAATGGAGAAAAACCAGAAAATTAATGTCAATTAGTTCGTCTGTCGTTTTTTGGGGCGATGACTTCGGTCTTTACTTCTTCTACTGTGGTTTTTTTTTTTTTTGTTCTTTCTTCATTGTATTCCTTTATATATATGTACTCACCGCCATTGGAAATAAAAAAAAAAAAGTTTGTCTGTCATTGAGATAGCTCTGTCACAATTTTTCTGATTCTACCCGTTTTTAAAGCAGTGACCACACACAATTAAAATAATGTGTTTTGGTAGTATGAATTACCAGAGGGGAACATGAATATATGTATATAAGTTGTTAATAATTGCTTATTTTATTTAATGAATTGGAAATTTTTATTTTGTTAAAATTTTAGGCAGCATTTTAAATTATGGGCTATTTTATTATTATAAAATTACTGACACTCACATACATAATTATATATATTGTGAAAGCATTATCTCAGCTAATCACAATTTGTAATGTTTGATTTCTGCTAAGACTGTAATGTTTGGTATTTTATTTAAATAAGTTTTTCTCTCTCATTAATGATAAAAAAATATACATTTATGCAGTCATATTAATGTTTATAAAAATAAGAGCTATTCAGAATTTCTAATCTGTCTTGCTTAAAGTGATATTAAATAATGTAATATTTTTTATTAAATTTAATAAAATACGGCATTATTTTTGGAAGAAACTGAAATATAAAAATAATTTTTAACTACTTTCTTTGTAATAAAATAAAATTGTTTACAATGAAATGAACAATAAAAAAAAAAAATAATAATAAAAATGCTAATTAAAATTTGAAAGAAATTGTGAAATATACTAATTACAAAAATTTTGATTTTAGACAGTTACCTGAAATAAAATAATTAACAGGGTACTGCCACTTAGAAATATATAAAATAAAAAATAAGTATCACTTAAGCAATTATATAAATAAAGTGATTAACAATATACTATCAGCATTATGAAATAAATAAATTAACAATATTCTCAATTGAACAATATATAATAAAATAATTAAATGTATACTACCAATTAAAAAAGCTAGAAATGAAGTAATTATAGAATAATTAAACATTTATGCGAAATCAAGTAATTAGTAAATATAAGTTCGCAGCATTTCACAATTACAGACCTCATTGATTAGAAAGATATATCTAATAGTGGCAATGATTTGTTTTAACTGTTTATTGTAATATCTTTATAATTCTAACAAAGACAACAATATTTTGTTTGAAATAAATAATCTCATTATCTCGTTTAAAAATGCATTTGATTTTCTTAATAAAAAACAATTTGCAAAAAAATATACAAGATAAAACATACCACTAAAATAAAAATTAGTTTAAATCTCTTGTAATGATTGTTTTAACCACTTTAAGTACAGTATAAAAAGCTGAAAAGGCATATACCTAGTTATTTTAAAATATTTTATCCTTTGCCACTTCACTGTCGAAAATAGAATAAGAAGAATAAGCTTTATATTCTTGGCGAGTAAGCCTTAAAATCTCTTTCCTAAAACAAAATTTTGACTACTCAATAGAATGACCAGCTCGAATTTTTCTGTTCCTTTCCGTTCGAGAATTTTATAGTGACGTTATTGATTGCTGCCCACTTTATTTAAGAAATGTTTCTACTTTTATTGCTTTTTCTTAACCTGCTTCTGCTTTTAGTTGAAGGAAAAAAAACCTACATCCTATTTCGACTTTTTATGATGGGCATTTGAAATAAAAGTTTGTGAAATAGGATTGAGTTTTATTGTTCCAAACAAAATAACACCTCATCTTTCATCTAATTTAATTTTATTTCTTTATATATATCGGCATTTTTTGGAAATATTTAAAGGTGAGTTGTTACCAAAAATCTCACGTCGTCATCTAGTTAGTTGATTTATATTCTGTTTACTCAGGTTTCTGATTGATAAGTATTCTTCAACATGAGATTTTAGTATTCGATGAAACCCCATCTCATCAAAACTAAAGTTTTTCAACATTTTCATCTCACAAGAAGAGTTTTGACATTCCATTCACAAGAGAGAGAAATGTATGTTATTTGGCAAAGATAAAATAACAACCCATCCCTCAAATTTGACAGAAGACTAGCAGTATTTTGGGTATTTATATTACATGCAATTACGGTTACGTACTAATGAGAACAACTTGACACTCTCAAGTTTGATAGCTGATATTCGGTATCATGCATAATGAGACTCAGGAAATTAGTGAATATCTGTGCAACCTTTACATACCAAAAAATCTAAAAGCTGAATATGAACTATACCATGAATTGTCCCATCGTGATTGGTGATGGACCACAAGTTGAAAGGTTTATTCCAATAAATGAGGGAAGCTGAACCTCCCCCTCTCTTGACGGAGTTGCTTGCAAAGGAGTTAAAAGGAGGAGCTAGCTTGCAATATGATAAGCTTCAATTAACGCTGATAGCTTTTTCTACAGTTGAAAAAGAGATAGTACGGACGTTATATTTGCAGCATCATCAGTAAAGCTGGTTTATAAAGTTTCAATTTCACAATAATACGATACGGAAATGAGAATCAATTATCCCTAATTATCTAAACATTGTAACAATGTCTTAAAGATATTATTAAAAAAGAAATAATATTAACTTTGGTTAACTTAACAAGAGGTTCAACTAATGTAGTCTTGGGGGTTAAATATAAATAATAGCAATTTCCATTTTAATCAAAAAAATTAGAGTTATTGAATATATGCATTGCAATTGCCAGAGTGAAATTAAAATATTAATATACATATATATATATATATATTTAATTTTCTGCAACGAACAACCCCGAAAACAAAATGGGGAATTTATAAATTTGATTTTGTAAAAATATCAGAATAATAACAACATTTACAGTGGTTATAAAGATAATAGAGAGTTTTTGCATACCGTATTTTTATAATATGGTATTTTTTTTTCTCCTAGCGCTCTTTTTTTTTTTTTCTCCCTAGCTCATAGGAAATTCGTCATGCGTATCTGTAATAATGTTTCCAATGAGCATGCGCGCTAGGGAGAAAAAATACCGTATTATAAAGATACGGTATGCAAAAACTCTTTAATAACTAAGTAGAATTCGTTTAATTTTAAAAGGAAAGATTTTAAAACTTTTGGTAGATTGGTTTGATTATGCCCTTTTTTTTTCGCTGTAATAACTTTTAATACTATAATTTCAATACTGATAAATTTTAAAGATCAGTTAAGAACATAAATATATGATAAGTCGGTTTTTACATTGCAGTTTATATTTGTAGACGAGAATGAATTCACCCATATAGCGCCCTAGACCAGGACTTTGAATGACCAATAAATAACCGGGATGATTGCTTTATCGCCCAATAGGCAAGCTTACAGCTAACTACATCCATGTTCGATATCTATCCATATGCAGGCAGAACCCCAATAACCTATTACGAGTGTTGCCCATGACACCCACTCATCATAGCTCCGTTTGGAAGGCTGTGTCGCTCGCGTGATTAGGACTATGACTGAGTGGAGATTGAGAAGTATACTGCAACTTAAATAATTATTCCATAGTTGCAAAAACATGATTTAGTTGAAGTTCTGATTTATGTCTACTCTTTGGAGGTTACACCTGATGTGACAATTTGAGGTGTTATCATATACAACAATCGATCATAACCAATAATCATCCATGCCACTACGATAGATCAGCTGTACATTTTTGAAATTCTTCTGAAACATATGTTGTCTCGTACTGGGCAAAAAACAAGGCAAAAATCTAGAGGTATAGGGCAAAAACCTAGGGGCCTAGGGCAAAACAGGCATTTTTCAAAAGAACGATGCACTACCATGCACCTTAAGAGTGTTATATGATTGTTTCTTATGTAATGATACACCTATTTAGTACACCTGATCTGCAAATTTGATACCTATTTAAAAGTATGGGTTGCTAACAAGTTAAGCCATTTAGAATTTTCAATCTAAAGCTAAAGTAACAACAAATGTAACATTAAATATACAAGATGCCATAAGAAACCAGCCTGCTTCAATTCCTCACCCAATTTCAACGAATGTTTAAACTAGAAGTGGCCAATGAGTTACAAGATTCTCTACTTTTTGTGAATTTTTCTGTAATAAATGATTGTTTTGCTTTCATTATAATTTATCATGCCGGTTTTTCCAAATTCAATTATTTGGTAATTCAGTATAAAGTTTAATCAGTAACTTTCGAGTCCGAGAAGACTATATCAAATTATTGAAGTCTTCTTTTTTTAAATATATTTGTAGAGCAGGGGTTAAATCTTAACAAAACGGCAACAATAATTCCTCTGAGAGTTCAGGTGGAATCAACATGAATATCACAACCCAGTGTCAAGTTAAAAGCTTGAAAATTCCAACATCTTTCTTAACTGGACTCTTTTAAGAGTGCGTACAGCACTACAGAACTTACAATAATACAGTACACAAATAATATGCAATAAAATTACCAATAATGTAACAAACTTTAAATAATTCAAATTGAAAACGATTTTCAAAGGAAAAAAAAAGAAACTGGGAAAAATTTAAATGTTAATGACATATTTTTGAATTGCTATTCATAATAACTTCATACGGATATAAATATAAGTTGAACAAATATAACAGAATCAATTAAATCAACAAAACAGAATCAATTAAATCAACAAAACAGAATCAATTATAATATTAAAAATCAATCCAACTCGAATTCAAATGCATCAAATAATACGATTTAAAATAAGTTATCAGAAACTAAATAATAATAATTGTATTTATGTATAATGTTATAGAAAGCATGCATTTAAAAATAAGAATTTTGTAGAAAATTATTATTCAATAAAGCATTCAATGCAAATGGTTAATTTTAAGATTAATTCAAGTAAAAATAAGAAAATATTAAATTAAACATAATTTATAGCTTTAGTTCATTCCACTGATTCGTAGAAATCCATTTATGTATCATTTAACCCAAATGCATACACTAAATTGTATAGATTTCAGACTACTAATTTGGATAGGTTAGAAGAGTAACTGATCGTGAAGCGATCATCTGCGATCATCACTTAAAATGAAATAAAAAAGTTTGTATATAAAAAGCATGATTAACAAAAATTAGGCAAAATTCTTGTCATGGAGAGAGAGTCAAAAAAAAAAAAAGGTATATACATTATGACCACCCCTACATTTTGCAATGAATTCGCCTGGATGACGTGAAAGGCACGTGATCAGGTGGAAGTGGTATTTAACTGCTGCTGGAGAGTCTGAAGAATCATTCTTTCACTTACTTCTGTGTGATGGGAAAGGCTGTGTTCCAACTCGTTATTGACAGGTGGTCATAATGTTTTGGCCCTTGAGTATATATATATATAGATATATATATACATCAAAAATAATAATGAAGATTATTGCCCGAGAAAAAAAAATTTAAAGATGAGCTGGAACGTTGGACAATCGAATGAAATAAAAGGGAAAATGGATATTGCAATTCCTGAAATTCCATTAGTGGTTTTTATTACAGAAGTACGTATGAGAATGTCTCTTCCTTCAATAACTGCCTTAATTATAAGTTCCATAACACGTTAACGTTCCATAACACGTTGACGTTCCATAACACAGTTCCATATATCAATAAAACATTTCCAATTTTCAAGTGCTTGAATTTTTCAAGAAATCTGAAATGATGCGAGGAGTTCAGATATAAATTTTCCTTCTATTTAATCCATAACTGTTTTAACAAAATTTGATAGCATTTTCTTCGAAAGTGTGTAAAGTGTAATGAATAGCTGAATTTAGTTTTTCCAAAATGAAGGACAGGAGCAGTTGTTTGAGATCTGTTTCCCCTAAATCATTAGTAGTATACGTTAGGAAACGCATGCTACTAATGATTTAGGGGAAGCGGAATTGAAGCTAACAGTTTCAATTTCTGTAAGAATCGTTCACACACTTCATTAATCGTTCGAAGAAATCCCCCCACAATGGCACAAGTCCTACGATGAACTTCCATGCTACACATTGATGGAAATGGAATCTTATGATTATTTTTCTTTTTAAATTTTATCAAAATTCTTATCGTCACTAAGTATAATTGGACCAGCAAAGTCTAATCTAACAATACATAATGGTAGTGATTGCGATATTCTATCTTTTGGAAGCTGCGTGATTAACTGGCCAGCTGGTTTTGCATAATATTTCTAACAAGTTAAAGACTTACTGATTATTCATTTCATTATTTCTCATTCTTGAGTAGCAGAATTTTGCAAGTATTAAAGATACTTAACTATGCTTAAATTTTAGGTTCTCTCAGGTAATCAATAGTTCCAAAAATTTATCATTTTTGGTAGTAAGATTGGATTAGTCTTTTTGTGAGAAATGTCATTTTTATGAAGTCTACTATCAATACGTAATAAATTGGTATCATCAAAATAAGTTATAAATTTTCAAAGTTTTCTTAATTTGTCGTTTTATTTTCGAAGATTCAATTTTTCATTGCGACTACTTGATTGTATTTCCCTTATCAAAAAAATTTCTGATCCTATACATTTTCCACACACAAATTTCCAAGATGCTTTTTTTTTTTTTTAAAAATTTATTAAATTGAAAATTAATATTTTTAATCAGGATAACATTCTTACAGACTTCGTTAAAGAGCTGAATTTGTTAATTTCCATGAGTGATTTTGAGAATCTAAGGTGCAGAGATTTGAGGAACTATGTTACTTTTAAAAAGCTTGACTTATTTTTGCTTTAACCATATTTCATAGTCCTTAAGCAACCAAGATGGACAAAAACTACCATAATTCATCATTTACGAGATCTTTTATTGAGAGTCCTCTAGTAAAACGAATCAGCAGGAATGTCTGAGCCACTACAATGTCTCCAGACTTTTTGAATTAGTCAAGTTCAGTATTTCTACAATTCTACTGTTTAAAAAAGGTTTCCATGTTCTGAATTAACTTTTAACTCAGTGTAGTACATTATTGGAATCTATCCATAAATATATTCTTGCATTTAATTTCAGTGACACTCGATTATTAAGTCTGGTTTCAATAATGGTCCCTATGAATTCTTATCTAGGAAATGCCATGCGTTTTATAGGAGCTAATCGACTTATAGAGGCCACAAAGGCTATCTTAACATTATCGTCTTTGGAAAATACAGCAGCACCAAATGCCATTTCATTGGCATCACAACAGCAATGTATTTCAACGCTGATGTAATTGCCCTGAAAATCACGAAAATAGCATCTGAAAACATTTATCTTAAATAATTTTTCAACACTTGAATATTTAATTAAGATAAATAACAATTAATAAATAACAGTTCACGCCAGTTACTCCTTTTCTTCCTACGTTTCTGGCAAATTTTGTTTCCAATCAATACTCTGTTCCCATAGATTTTTAAAAAAATTATAGTTATTTTAAATGTGAATAGAAATCCATTTGAATTGATAATTCTCACAATTAATTGCATTATAAATCTTAGTTTTTTTTCTGACGATTAACCAATTCAGAAAGGTTAAATTCATCTATTCTCAGAAGATGATGATCTGCATCTTATAGTATTCCCAAAATTTTAAAAGAGTTTGCATTTACAGTTTAAAGTGATAACATATGATTTGCTGTGATAAATTTTAAACATCGTAGCTATTGCTTTAATTCCGAATAATTAATTTTTATTTACTTAACTACATGTCAGTTTCTAGAAAAAAAATGTGATGATTCCTTTTAATTTTAAAGCTTCAGACGAACTTACTCCTGGGGCTCAAACTTAAATACGTTAGAAAATCGTTCTAATTCATGAAAGGTATGACATTTATACATTCACTCGGAGCCGTAGGTCCCGGTCCATTCGAATGAAATGCGTTAAAAATCGTTCGTGAAATTTTCATCCAAATTTAGTTTAATTAAAAACAACATTGGTGAGGACCAATAACATTTTCCAGTAAATAATATTCACTGCCTATTATTATATCTATTTTATTTTATTCTTTTAGACCATAGGAAATATCCGATAAATATATTACCAGTTTCATCACCCAATTCTAATATAGATTCCGCAATTATATTGGGCATATTGTTCCAATTTCTAAAGCTTCTATGTTTTCGAAAATATTGTCTTTTCGTCTGTCAATAAGAAGCGTATTCTATTCTGTACGGCAGGTGAAGTATCAAATCTCACACAAAGACAATAATTTTTAGCTTTTATTAACCTCTGACCTCCAATCCTAGCCTTTGCATCAACTCTCTGGTAATAAAAGTTCTTGCCAACCCAGAATCCATACACATTCTAACGTTTATGACTTCGTTTCTATAAACAAGTTTGTATCTCACTGTTTGGAAAAACACTGGATCCTTTTGGCATGTATTCGCGTTAAAAATGATAGCACTACTATTTCTTCTTCTGTTGCATTATCACAATTTATCTGGCTACGTAGAGAATTTTGACGGCCACTGGATTTGCAAGTACTACACATAATATGAATAACTGTATGAACTGATTTCTTTTATGAAATTTTTTTGGCATGGAAATCATTTAACGTGTAAACGCATGGAATTTTATGTTGTTCTAAATTTAAATAACAACTATTAGATTTATGTTTACCATTGCGGAATGCAATGTAAATCTACCTGCTCGTGGTACACTCTGGGCAACGTTTGATATGGCAAAGAGGATCTACAAAAACGGCCTTCAGTCTGGCTCTCTGTGTGAGTTTCTTAGAATTCTGAGTGGAACGCAGTTGTTTGTCCCTTATCATCGGTGACATTGCTACGACTATTCTGTGGTCACAATTGTCGCCGCAAGAACCTTCACAGAAATAATCTGACTTAGGACCATCTCTGTGTCCTGTGTGATAACCAGGCAGAAATGGACATGTCTCACCCTGCTTCCTGTTTCTGTATGGAAGCGTTATTGAATTTCAGACTTAAGTGGATGGATTAACTGATGCCATTTGTTTCTACCTTGTTCTTTGCATTTTTTATGATATATGTTGTCCTGCAAACTTGCCATTAGAAATACAAAAAAAAAGTTGCAACCAAAATAAAATAAATAACTTTTTTGCACAAAATTTTTACAAATAAGTTTAACAAAATAAGTTTTTGTTTCTGTCTGTTTAATTGTAAGCTTATGTGCATTTACCTTTTACCGAATAAGAATATATTGAGAAAATTTTTTAACCTTATTTTCTCATTTTGAATTCTTAAATTCAACAGAAGTTACATTCAATGATTTTCCCCGCTCTACAATTTTATTCTTAAGAAAACTTAATAAATCTGTTACATTAGATACCCCTTTGCCATTTTATTCTCTATAAATTGCAAAACATAATTACTAGGAATATATCTATCCAAAATGTATAGTAGTAAAGATCCATATGAAACAGAGTCAACTAATAGCGGTTCAAGATTTCTTATTTGTACGTTTATTTAATCGTGCATTTTTCTTAAATCAAATATATTATTGGTGTTCCGAATTGGTTCTAAATTTAATAATCGATTTGTATTTACGATATTTTTACCAAATATTTTCAATAATTTTGAACGCCTTTATATAGTTTTATGGTGTTAATTGAAGGCCACTGATTACTGTTGCAAACGAACTAGTAAGTAAAAATTTAAGTTAATTACATTTTTCGATATTTTGTAATATTTCGTTTTTATGAATCCCCAGAATATTTACCTAAAAGGTATGCGCGGTAATTTTTATCTTTCTTTTTCAGGTTCTGTAATATTATTAGACTGATTTGAAATTGATTTAGAAGAGTATTGGGGTTTATTACAGTTTCTAAAATATCTATTTAAAGAACACTACAAATTCTGCATAATCCAAGGAACCTTCGATTTCTTTTTCTAGCCCATCGTCAATTATTAGACTTTCTATACTTTATCTAGGCGTTCTAATGTTTTCTTCTAAATGAACAATTAAATTATTATTTAATAGATCAGATTTATTATCATCCTTATCCAATTCTTAGTCTATTCATTTGGTGTGAAAATTAACTTACTAGACTGTAAAGCATTCTTACTCTAATTTTAATTACTCAAGTGAGATAAATTTAAAATGAACACTTACCCTGCTCTTATAAACTTCAAGAACTCTTATCGTGTTGTTTCATTATATATTTTCTTAAAAGGACGTGTATATTTAACTTTGGACGCTGACAATACACAATTATATCACTACGGCTTTCAATTATTCTATTGTTTAGTGTTTCATTATGATATTTAAGCCCTAACTTTCGTGTGCGAGACGTCTTCATCAACTAAGTCACTATTTATTGAAGATTTCTATATTTTATAATATATTTTATTAGGAATATATCTTATTTTGCTACAACTATTTCTCATTTTATCAGATCAGTGGTTCAGTTAGTAATTTAACAGTAGCTTTCTGGTCCAAGAAATCTCTATTAATTAATTCAAATATTTATTGAATTTTCAATTTAAATACATGCTAGTAGTATTTAAAAGACACAGTATATACAGGATATAGCATTTATATGTAGGGAGTTAATTTTAACACTTCGGTAGTAACAGTTCATCTGAGAGTCCAGCATGAAAACAGCTTTTACAACATTGCAGCACCACACAGCGTTGGGCTGTAAAACTCATAAATTCCAGCATCTTAATACCCTGGCAGCAACAGCTAATTAAATACACTAAGGGGAATCAAGTTTACAACACAAGCAGCTCCAACTACCGTTATAATGAAAGACTTATAAATTCCAACTCACTTCAATTTCACGAATAAACATGTGACATTTCCATAAGTTCCTTCTCCATGTGCCAATTTTAATGGTAATTAGTGTATATGTGCATTTATCTCATTCACTACAAAAGATAGTAAATAGAAAAAAATATTAAAGATTCAAATTTTATTAAAAATCTATTGCTATTGCTCATCTTAAAATAGGATACTATTAAACATTTGAGAGGTTATTGACAAAATGGCATTTTAATATATATTATATTTAACATGTAATAGATTTCGATTAGATAATACTACTCGTGTCTAAATAACATGAAGTGGCTTATAAATCCAATGAATAAATTTAATCTTTATTTTCAAATAACGATAGCATTTAAATAGCACAAAATAATGCTAATAAAGATAAAATTTAATAGAAATTTAAAAAATATTATTTGATTTCAATTTTGTAAATCAATAATAAAAATTTAAAAAAAATAATAATGAAAATAAAAATCATTTGTTTTTAGATACATTTCCAAAAATGTGTACAAAGATAAAAATTTCAAAAAAATTCCTTCGAAGGTTTACAAATTACCTTAAACGATCGTTTGCATTTTATGAATTTGTAAAGTTTTCTTATTAAATTTTATTTTAAAAAATTTTGGTTTTGTTTCATTCATGCTCACGTGTTCGAAATTCTCGAATAATTTCGACGAAAAAGTCTGAAATGTTATTTAAATTTTTAAAAATTATATTACGTAAAATAAATAAAACAGTTAAAAATAAATTAATATAATCATTCATTTTCTAGATGAAACTTAATTTGATCTTTTCATATTCTTTACCAATCACTTCCTTAACAATACCAATTATAGTATCTAATAAATGAACGAAATACAAGAAAGCCATAGACGCGTGGCCGGTTCTTCTAGATAGATAGATATAAATATTATCTTATCTATCTATAACTATCTTTGATTAGAGGAATAGATGAATATAAATATTTTTAAATAAACAAAACACATTTTCCAAAATTAATACAATATTACTTATTTATTAATAAATATACTGCAAAATACATTATTTCTACTTTTACTCTTGGAAATCAGTATATTTCAAAAAATATTTTGTGCTTAAATGAAGAATGCATTGAATTTTATAAAATCACGTTTTAAGAATTTTTATTATTTCATGACATGGGAAAATAACAAAATAGATAGATATAGATTATAATAATAATATAGATAGTTATAGATTATTTATTTATATTTATCTCTGATTAGATGAGTATAAATATTTTTAATAAACGAAAAATATTTCCAAAATTGATACAGGATTACTTATTTATTAATAAATATACTGCACAATACCTAATTGCTACGTATACTCTTGGAATTCAGTATATTTAATATTTTGTACCTAAATGTAGAATGCATTGAACTTTATAAAATCCCGTTTTAAGAATCTTTATTAGTTCATGAAGTGGAAAATAACAAAAACATGGCAAAAAAGTAATTCACCTCCTTACGAAAAAAATTCATTAAATATACTCACAAGTAGATGGAATATAAAAAATAAGGGCTTGTTTTGAAAATTATTGTTGATTTATTTCGAAGTTAATGAATCATGGTCAAGGTTATGAACAATAAATGATTTGAAAAGAAAATTTCTTTAATGAACAACGGTAAGTGTTTGCAAATTTTTAAAGTATATTATTATACTACAACAAGATGCGTGTTCATAGTAAGAAAGTAGCTTAGAAGTATTTAATTTCACAGAACTCTGGCAAGATCATCCATCATTTGTTACGTTAAAGTTTCAAGTCTCATGTACTTAGCTCGAATTATTCTTTCAAAACGAAGTTTGTTGAGAGCATATTTACCTAATATTATTAAGTGCAGAAATTGTTAGTACAGTGCCGATTTAAAATGAAAAATACGTTTCATTATTTAATAGAGGGGTGTATTTTGTCGAAACCATTATCTCAAGTTTCATAATTTTTTTGAACAGGGCCTGATGGCCAAGTGCCTGGCGCTCTGGCGCTCGGTATCACAGATTTCGAGTTCGAGTACCGGTGGTGCCATGGATGTGTGTAGTGGTTCGGAATCCACTTTGAACCATAGGTTCCGGTCTAAAATGATCGTATAGTGTTGTGGGATATTGTTACTCCGCGTTCGTAGCTGATCGTACATCCGTAGCTCCAAGTGCATGCACCTCCTGGATATTGCTAAGGGAGTAACGTCTGAGCAGCGCTTGCCTTAAGGCATCGAAGAACAACTGTCAAAATGTTTGCCAGCTGCATTTGAAAAAAAAAAAAAATAATAAAAACTTTTGAACATTTAACTATAAAATAATTATTGGGAAATTTATATATATATGTTTTTAAATTTAAAAAAACTGAAACATATGACATTTAAAGGCCTACAATTTTTTTGTATTCTTGAAAATTGCAAATTTATTGCTATGATTTGCTATCGTTTTAAAGTGAGAATGAGAAAAATTGGTTTCAAAGCTTTCTGGTTTTTATATGCTGACAAAACGAATTAAATTTGAGATTTTGTTTTTGAAGTGTAACACTTAGAAACGGAAAGGAAAAGTTAAAAGATTTCTTTTTCGATATGAAACTCATCGAATAGTTTAGAATCGTCGTTTTTTATTTATTAATCAAATAAAAATAACAAAAATAGAATATTAGCGCCCATAAAGTTACAGTTATGCTGGAGTACACATAAAAAAGGACAGCATGAAATGCATGCAGAGAAAATGTTTACACAGCCGAATTGCCAGAAGAAAGTATTTCGTAACCGAAAAGAAATGTAAACTATCCTGAGTTTTGAGAAAAAAAAAAACGACATTCTAGTGGTTCTGAATTTTGAAAAAAAAAAAAACTTTCCTTCTCGAAGGAAACATTTGTTCAACATTTTTGAATCTGATAGTAAAAAAAAAATGCATCCAAAGAATATTCTTCTAAAAATAAAGTAGTATGGATTAAATTACTATTGTAAAGTATTTCATGAAATAAAGAACGACTTTCAAATATGTATTAATATGTTCTTTAATTACTTTTTTTAATTTAAAAAAACGTTATTTTTAAAAATTTTTAAAACTACAACTTGTTTTCTAAAAGTGATTTCTCAAATTTCTATTTAATTCTCAAGTGATGGATTTTTTATGACAACAATATAATGAATAGAGAATTTAGTTTCAGAACTAAAAATAAATTCTCGAATAAAAAGCTTTGTCTGCCATGGATGGACATGAAAATTGAATATTCTTTCTTCAAATAAGTGAAAAGACACACTTTTTGGTGATTGTTCCATACTGTAGAGTACGGTGTTCAACCAGAGACAATGAAATCATGTCCATAAATTAAGGATAATTCAAAATCACACAGAAATTGAACTCTAAAATAAAACTTGAATCCAATAGAGCATGTGTGGGATATGCTTGACCGATGAATTGCAGCCCGTCAATCCCCTCCCACCCGTCAACCGGAACTTCGGAGGGCATTGCTTGATGAGTGGTGTAATATTCCCCAAGATCAGATTGATAATTTGATACTCAGCATGCCTAAGGCGTTGTAAGACCTGTATTGCATCGTCCGGGAGACATACTCCATATTAACCATTATACTAACCATGTTATACTGCTTTTTTGTAAATAGGTCTTTTTTAAAATTTGCTCCACGGAGTAAAATCACGGAGTAAAAATCACGGAGTAAATTTTTATTAATTATTTCAAACATATAACATCTTTTTTGCTCTTTACCTTTTTGTTTAATAAATAGACTTTTACAAATAAGTCAAATTTGTTTTGCTTCTCTCTTCTTTTTTTTGCCTGAACTTCATTACCCTTAATTTATGGACATGAGTGTAATATGTTTCTGATGTGTTCTGATAAAGATGCTAAACATTCTTATTACATAATATTTAATTAAATTATTCTAAGTTTTGACATTATACAAAATAACCAAATAGGATCCGTGACTTTTCCTTGCTATAATTACATAAGCCACTATAATTTGGGTCGATTTTTTTAAAGTTATATAAAAGTTTCTTGCTAATGAATTTTTATCGCCTTTGTTTTGATATTTATATTCTATAGAAACTTTTTTTTCCTTTTGCAATATATGAAAAGAAAGAATGATATGATAAAGTTATGAAAGCGTGTTTTTATGACAGAAGTAACTGGCCTCAAATTGCTTCTAAAGCATACATAAAAACTACGCATAATATTCGAAATTTTTATTGTTGCTAAATTTATCCCACAAAGAATGAATAGTAAATCTCGTTAGGAAAAAATTCTGGAAAGTTCAATGGAATACACTTTTTGTTTTCTGTCAGAAAAATTACAATTCAGGATTATCTGCTGAGGTATGTTAAAATCAATGCATCAACCCATTAGCATTGTCATTGTTAATTGTCACATACAGAATTGTATACTGGGAATTCAATGACTTTACATTATTCTAACAAATTAGTAAAATACGAACTTTAGTTATCAATATACAACTTAATTAAAAAATGTGTCAAAATGACATTTAACTCAACATAGCTAAATGGTAACGTACACAGTTAGAGTGGGGATTAAATTAAGGTTAGAATACACTGCTTTCATAATCGATGGCTTTTTTCGTTGATGTTTTTGACAATGTATATCAACAATCTCGCATCTTTATTCAGGCTGCCTAATAGAAGTTATTCGAGTTTTCTAAGATATGAAACCCAAATACGGAATTGCTAACCATAAAAAGTTCTTTTGAAATGCAATGTACTAATGGAACACGAGTACTACCATATAGTTCAACAAGAAAAATGACATTTACTATTAAAAATATTTAAAATTATTTTCAATGGAAAATATATTTATATATATATTTATTTTTTATATCTAAACTATACATATTTTAGAAACTAATTTAAATATATTTGGTGATAAATACTTATTTTTTTAATAAACAATTTTTTCCATTCTTTAAAATAGAGAGAATTACCACTACTTGATAATATAATATTTAAACCTTATACTAGAAAACTGTATAACATATACATATTAACAAGTAATTCTAAATTATTTATCTCATCATTCATTTAAAAAAATATTTATTATTATTATCCTCATAAAACTCATTTATTATCACGGAAAAATTATTTATTATCATAAAAAATTATTTATTACCATCACTCCCTGTAAAATAAAATTCCCTGAATTATACTAAATACAATTTAATTCTTTGTCAAAATTCAATGAATTATTTTATTGTAATTTATTATTACAAAATAAAACATTATTTTTATTTGAAATGTCCTGTTTTCTCCACACACGTCAAGTTATAAATTTCCCTTAAAGCATTATTCATTTCGTCTTTATTATATTTAGTGGCTTGCATTTTATATTTGCTATAAATGTTGGCTGAACGCATTTTAAAATGTATAGAAGATAACATGAATAAATAATAAAAACCCTCAAAGTCTGTTTTCTACGATATGTTGTTACATAAATAAGAAAATTGCAAAAATATGTAAAACTGAAAGATGCAATGTTAAATAACTATGCATAGCTCACATTTAAAGAGCATTTAAAAGATAAGTTTCTATTGCGGCATCTTCCGAAAGAAAATTTATTATAGACCAGTAACGTATGAAATTGTTGTCTAGACTATTAAATAAACTGAGTGAGGGAAATATGTGAAAAGGCGAATCTTGCATACCATCATATATACTAGTAGAGCCGTAGGGCGTTTATATTTTTGAAAAGTTACGTATACTCTATACATTTTTGTATTCTTAAAAATAGCATGCACTAAAATGACACGCTTTGTAAGTATCTGCTTATTGATAACGTAAATAATTTATTATTTTACATATGTTATGACATATTTCATTTAATAATTTAATTACACATATTAAAAAAACTATGTTATATTCTATTTTTAGGCACAATTAATATCATAAATTGGTTTGCAGAAACATATTAGTTTTATATATTTTATATTATTTACATATATAAACTTATTTTAAGTATATTGGTTTTAAAAACCGAATTTGAGACCGAATTTTCCATATTTATGACACGGGTGCGATAAACTGGAAATATGAAAATCATCAAAAAAAAAAGGATCTCAACAGTATTAAAATATAATATTTAAGATTAGGTTAATTTAAGTAGTTTACACTTTTTATATCTCTGTGCTGAATTGGACCATAATTTTATAGATGTTAATCTATTGTTCTTACATATGTTATAAATTTTTTCATATAACAATTTAATTACACATATTATAAGGCTATGCTATGTTGTTGTTAAAACAGATTTTTAGGCACAATTAATTGTATCATAAATGGATTGACAGAAACATGACTTATGTCTATCGGTTTTACAAAATTGAGAAATATGTTTCCATATTTATGATATGGACATGATAAAGTAACGTAAATTGTTGTCTAGACTATTAAATAAACTGAGTGAGGGATATATGTGAAAAGACGTATCTTGCATACCATAATATACTAGTAGAGCCGTAGGGCATTGATACTTTGGAAAAGGGACGTATACTTTATACATTTTTGTATTCTTAAAAACCGCATACAGTAAAATGGCACGTTTTATAGATCTGTGCTTATACAAACACGTAATATTATAGAAGTATTATAATTTATTGTTTTGATAAATTAAGTTATAACATTATAACATCTATCATATAATAATTTCATTAAACATATCATAAGCCTGTAACATACTATTTTGTAGGTACAGACAATTATATCGTAAATGGGTTTGCAGAAATATATTTTCTAAATGTTGGTTTTACAAAAATTGGAAATCGAAGTGAATTAGAAAGTTTCCATATTTATGATATGGATCCGATAAATCCTTAGGTAGGAAAATCGTTAAAAATGTAATGGAATACTACAAATAATACTCCTGAAAGGAAGGAATATATGTGAAAACGCGGGGTGGGGAGATCTTGCATTCAATAATATATGCTAATAGAGTCAAAGGATGTTTATACGGAAGATATACACATTTTATAGGTCTGTGCTTATTGGGAACATAATATTATAGATGTTAATTTATTGTTTTTTTATATGTTATAACAATTTTCACATAATAATTTAATTTCCAATACCATAAGACTAAGTCATATACTATATTGTAGGCACAATCAACTGTATAGTAAATGGATTTGCACAAACATGATTTCTATATGTTAGTTTTACAAAATTGGAAACCGAAATCAATTAGAAAGTCTCCATATTTATGAAATGGATCCGATAAATCCGTCAGTCGGAAAATCTTCACAAAAGGGAACTGAACACTTCAAATAATGACCCTGAAAGGAAAAATAGAAATATGAAACTAAAAATATATCTAAAAGATATCAAAATATAATATTTATAAATAGATTACTTTAAATAATTTTGAAAACTTTGCAATAATATATCTAAATATGTTTAATGCTAATTTATTTTTTATCTACATATATTTTAAATATAATTTAAAAATATTAATAAAATTTATAATTAAAAATGTTAAAACGTTAAATAATGTTAATGTTAAATGTTAAATAACTACACATAGTTCACATTTAAAGTGCCTTTAAAAGATAAGTTTCTATTGCGACATTTTCCGAAAGAAAACTTATTATAGACCAGTAACGTATGAAATTGTTGTCTAGACTATCACATAAACTAACAGAGGGATATATGTGAAAATGATGGTCTTGCATACCATAATATATACTAGAAGAGCCGAAGGGTGTTTCTAATTTGGTAAAGTGATGCATATACTATACATTTCTGTATACTTAAAATAGCATATAATAAAACTTATACTTTTATAGGTCTGTGCGTATTGGGAACGTATCATTATAGATGTTAATTCATTTTTTTTTTTATATATGTTATAATGTTTTTCACATAATAATTTTATTTTACATATCTTAAGAATAAATCAAGAAGAAGGCGACATGCTACAGACGTGAAATTTAAACGTTGGAAGAAGGTGCTGTGATATGCAAATGATTAGTTTTTCAGCGCATTCAGACAAAGCAGGCCCCAGTAGCGACACATAAAATGTGTTTAAAATGAGGAAATCTTTCAGCTGGTTTCTCATATATAAATTGCAAATTGCCAGGTGAAAATTTGTTATGATGCCTCGTCTAAGAAGCATAAATGCGTACCAGCACGTTTTTGACTTTGATAAAGGTCATATTGTAGCGTACCGGGATTGCGGTTTATCGTATCGCTGCTTACGTCGGACGAGATCCAAGCGGTGTTGTTGATATTTATATTACATGCAATTAGTGTTTCGTACTAATGAAAGCCTTGAATGTACAAGTATTTGAATATGTACCATCATATATATACTTTAAAAAAGATTTATTTTTTGGTAGGCTTTAAAAAATACAACTTTTTCTCCATCTCAATGTATGATTATTGTTCAAAATTTTCGTTTTTGTATATAAAAGCAGTTTTCGTAGGATGATTTTTTTCCAACTATTTGTTCTTGTTGTAAAATTTTTCCCACGGGAAGAGTTGTAGCATTTCGTTCTGAGGAGACAGTAATGTATATTTTTAATGTATAGCATCATACAAGCACATAATAAAAACCTATCACTCAATTTTGACAGCAGATAGTATAGAAAGATTACACAATTTTTTACAACATTTTCCTTTGTCTTTTTCGTATCATTTAATGAAAATTCCACAATATAGTTTTTTCTGAATAATGGGAACTTAAACTCATTCGTTGGTTACTCACCCATCTACAAAGTCTATATGTTTTTTTTAAACACAAATTATAACTATAACAAATATATAATTATAATAAAACTATAACTGTATCAATTTTTGATGTTCAACATCACAATCAATAATAAATTCTTTGCCAGTGCGCAAATATTTAATGTTGACATAAGCCTTGAAGAATTACAAAACTGTTCGAATTATTCTGTATAATAACTTTTTGAATATGCAACAAATTTTATAGGTTAGAAAATACTAGAGAAAAATATAAATTCCAACTTAATATGAGCTAAACAGTTTTTTTTCTGAATAGTACGGCTAATCTGCACATTGTAATATCTTATACTGTCGAACGCGAGTGTCATTGTATTGCATAATTCGTAGAAGTAAAGTCTTAATAACAAGCAAGAAATGATAAAATTAAACTAAACTATAAAAAATTGTTAAGATAAAGAAGCGTTCAAATGAGGAAATTGAAGATTCTAACATTGGAAAGGAAAATACGAAGATACTTTTTTTCATCCTGTAGTTTCTTATCCCACTTGGTAGACAGCAACATCTAGGCCAAGTGCAAGAATCCACGTGGTCTCATGTAGGAGAGAACAGGGAAAGGGCAGCTTCTTTTGTGATGGAGCAGAAATCTGACTTGGCTCCGTAACGGTGACTTTTTACGGAGTAGGGTTGTCAACCCTAATCTCAATGATCTACAGTCCTATTAGTCCGGTAACTACAGTTTAAAGTTGATTCAAAGCACTACAAGCCTCCATGCCACCACCGGGACTCTATCACGAAACCAGTGATGGTATCTATCGCTCAGCCATCAGACCCTTTTGTTCCAACCTTCGATGCGGCAATAAATAAATTGAAGTGTGAATAACAAAATAGATTTATTACCAGTAGTACAATATATATTACTTTTCCAGATATTCACTGTTAATATTGAGATATTTGTCATATTGATTGACGAATTGTCCAATATTCCCCTCCTCATAATAGGTTTCTGGCGACTTGAAGCCCTTTCGTTGCTGAAACACTTCTTTTCTCTTCAGATCTTGTAAGATGTGAAATTCCCTCAGTGACTTATCTGGGCTGAATGGCAGGTTGATCAAACATTTCCAATTGAAATTCTGCGAGAAGTTATTTGATTTGCATAGCAGTATACAGTTGAGCGTTATCATGGATCAAAGTAATTCTAACAGTAAACGAAGCTTATTATCAAATGAATTTCTGCTGCCCTATCCTTCTGGCTGTAGGAAATTAATAACTCTGTCCAAAATGCACTTAGAGTGAGAATCAATAGTGTGGACATGTTAACGGGTCTGCAGCTCAGCTGCAATTGCTGGTTTGGATTCGCGGCGACATATTTTATAGCGTGGAATCTGTACAATAGTGATAAGATAAAAGTTGTATAACTCGGCTGATCACTTAGTAGCGTTGTTGTAAATTGAAAATAAATCTTCTTATTTCGTTGTAAAAGGCACGGCATCAATAAACTTATGATCAATAACCAGACGCATTCAAGTAGTATGCACATATTTTGAAAATTTTACGATACAAAGCTACAAGAAAGATAATTTCTATGCAAGTTTTGTACATATATTTTATTTAATTATTTTTTTAAAAATCAACTGCACATGAATGATACTTTATGTAATAAATTTTCGTTTATAATAAAGTTTTTTTTTTTTGTTTCGTTAAAAGTGATTTCCCTTAAATTTTAAAACATTTCCGAGTTTATTCAATTAGCAATCGGAAAATCAGCTTAGTTTAAGTTTTCAATAGCCCGCGTTATCTAGACTACGAAGAGTTAACATTTACTTTTGAAATCTTTAAATATTGTACATACCGTATAGGAACTATGGCAACCACCCTTAAAATTTATGCAAATATTTATTTAAATGGATAATTGCATTAAATTATTTATTTTGAATAACAAATTATTCGTTCATACTAAAGGGAAGAATGAAGCATACAAATAATTTTTTATTTAGATGAGCCCTGAAATATTCCAATAAATCATAGGAAGCAAAAAGGTGGTGCAAATTTTCAAGAATAGAATCATGAATTTTTCACGATGTTTCTATTCAATTTAAGGAAATGTCAGGAATTTCAGAAAAATGTAGAAAACATTTTTTGAAATATTTCTATGACTTTAAAGTATTCCATTAGAAGAATATTTATATTTCTAATAAAAATAGTTTACGATATTAACATATACCGAAAGGGATTTCCAGACTACCACGTATTTTTCTATCTTATTAAAACACAATACGATGGCCAATTGGCTAGCGTTCTGACTTTGGTACCGCAGGCTTCAGTTTGTTTGTGGCATGGGTGTTTGTTAGTGAATCGGAATCCATTTTAAACAGTAGATCCCGGTCTATTTAGCCTAATTATGCACAAGATGACCGTAGAGCGACATAATGATGCTGATACAAAATAATTTCATTACAATAAAGTAAAGTTATCGCATTGTTAAATTTAAGGCATTTATTCATTTTTGCATGATTAGAATTGGGTAATTGTCTCTGAATTAATAAATTTTATATTAATAAAGCAATAATTTATTTTCAACTTTTAAACCTTGCCAATTTTTGGTATTTTTTTTCATGTAAAATTAACCATAATCTTAAAAAAATATTGATTAATTCAATACAATTGCTTCAGAAATGTTATGTAGATATACTTTTAAGTTATACTACTGTGTCCAAAAGTAAGACCAATTTTCAATTTAAAATTCCCGGGGCTTATGAAACTTCATTTTTTTTCTTTTTAGGTTGCTGGCATTTTCCTTGACATCTGTGTTAAATTTGACTTCAAAATATTTAATAGTGTTTGACTTTACGCTTGGCTTTGTGAGGCGCTAAAACTGATTCCGGCGATTTTTGTATGTCTTAATGTAAGTCTTTGTATGTCTGTATGTCTTTGTATGTCTTTGCGGGGAATATCTGAATTAATTGAGCAAAGAATTTGCATTAAATTTTATTTGCGGAAATAGAACGGAATGCGTGTAGAATGTTGCAGAACGCATTCGGTAAGCATTCCCATATCGGAAAGAAATGTTTAGAAGTGGTATAAACAGTTCAAAGAAGGCAGAGAACGCATTAAAGACAAAGAGCAATCTGGTCGGCCATCAACCACCAACGAAGCTCACGTCCGAAAAATTAAAGATTTGGTGTTCGCAAACAGTATATTTATAATTAGAGACCTTGCCGATGATATTGAAATTCAAAAGGATCGGTCAATTCCATTTTGAAACTCAAACTCCTCAAATCTCGATTGGTACCGAAAACACTGAATTCATAAGCTCACACTGCAATGACTCTTTTGTCAAAAATGAAACCCATTTCGTTCCGCAATCACAATTCACACCGTGCGACTTCTGACTATTCCCTAAACACAAAAGTCCACCGGGGACACCGTTTTGAGTCGATTGAAGAGATTCAACGTGAATCGACGCACGCTTTGATGCACGATGACATTTTAGCATGCATTGAGGATTGGTAAAAAAGTTGACAAAATTGCATTGTGTCCAGAGGGGATCACTTTGAATGCGATGAAATAAATTTGGAAGAATAAATAAAGAGTTTTTGAAAAACATAACTGGCCTTACTTTTTGGTCACAGTAGTACTTCTGAAACCATAAACTATTCTCATATAACACTTGTTTGGAAGGCGGTGATAAAAAAGAAATTGAATAAGATTTAGTTTTTGAAAAAAAGTAATTGGTCTTACTTTTTAGCACAGTAATATCATTTCATTCCCAGCAGAGATGAATATATGTTATTTGAATGTATGTTGCTATTAAGTATAAAATAACAACCCATCACTCAAATTTGACAGCAGATAAGCAATGTTGTGGATATTTATATTACATGCAATTAGTGTTTTGTACTAATGAAGTTTTTTATTTGTATTTTGTATTAATATGGGTCAAGAAGTTCTGGTTGAAGAATTTTTGAAAAAAAAAGAAGAGATAATTGGTCTTACTATTTGGGTACAGTAGTGGAAATGAGTTTGGTAAATACCCAAATCTTTCATATCTAAAAATTATATTCTAAAATTAACCTTAAAATTAACTTCCAACATCTTAGAAAATGTGTTATAGGAAAATAAATAAATACCCAAACAATCGATAGTTCTGAAATTTCTTGAGGGTGACAATGGCTATTAAAGAAATCGCGCTTAGTGGTCCAGAACTTTAATAACCATAGAAGCACTACAAGTCTTTGGGTAATTGCGCAACGGATTTATGTGTCCGCTCCCGGAAGCTTAGCTTCTTCAATGCTGGATAAAGTGTGTTTATTGCTGCGAGTGTCTCAGATTTTATAGGTTCTGGTTCAGAAAGAATCCGTAGAGGCTCTTGCAGAAAATACACCAGCAAGGAAGGACACGGAATATAGTGTGTCCAGAAATAAAAGTGTCAACATTGCTTAGTATTAACTTAATTGATTATTTTGAGTCTAAGTGAAAATTGTTAACAATTGATTTTTGTCGTGATTAAAGTTTTTGAATTCAATGAATATATTTAGTAAAACATGACACAATGTATCATTTCAAAAAAAAGCAATTTTAAAGTATAACTATTTTGAAGTAATTATTGAGGATAAACCTTATAATGTGAAATTGATTTTTGATATAAAAATAATTTATAATATAAACTGAATGTAAGCAATTGTATAATAATTATAACTAATGCAAAAAATCGTCTTTTTAATATTATAAAATTATATTGCAACAGCCATGAAAATAAAAATAATATAAATATATATATATATATATTATATATTAACTCTGTTAAATAAAAGGAATTGTCTTAAAATCCCGTTTACTTCTCAATTTTGTTATAAAATTGATTGGTATTTAAATTTCAAATGCAAATAATAATTAATAATATATATTATGGGAAAATCATGAATGAAATTTTAAAGGTATTTAATCATTGGCACAATCAAATTCAAAGTATATTTTTCCTATCAGACTTTATTACATATTTAGGTTTTCTTTAATACAAGTAGGACCTCAATATTGTTTCTAATAAATTGCATAGTATATAGAGGTATCATTTATATCGTTTTTGAATATTATATCAGTTCGAATGACTTTAAATAACATATAAATTATATATTAAATATGACATTTACATCTTTATAATTAAGTTAGAAATAAATAGTTTAGAAGATTACATTATGTATAACTAAAAGAAATTATAATAATACGGGAATATATATACATATATATGATGATGAGATTATATGTTTATAATACACACATATATAAGATAATTCATAGATATTCACAGAACTAACAAAAATTATTTATTTTTTAATCGATGGTTCATGATGGAAGAAAAACAAATGTCAAGATATTGTTATAGTACTCCATGCAATAATTTGAGAATCCTCAGAAAATTCTGGAATTCTTTATTTCTGCTTTTGTTACTAATTGACATAATTGGAAGTTGTTTCTTTATTCTCGTCATATCATTTATGTTGATGGCTTTATCATATCTCTCTCTATATATCTAGTTGTTTCTTTATTCTTTTTCTCTCTCTTTAGGCATACACTACTGGCCATTAATATTGATACAATAGGAAGGCAACAAGATACAGACGCGAAATTTAAACGACAGGAAGAAGATGCTGTGATATGCAAATGATTAGCTTTTCAGCTCATTCAGACAGTGGTAGTGACACCGAAAATGTGTTTAAATGAGGAAATTGTTCAGCCGGTTTCTCATACCAAAATTTTATTTGAACGTTGCTGCCTGGTGAAAGGTTGTTGTGATGCCTAGTGTAAGAAACAGAAATGCGTACCAACACGTTTCTGACTTTGATAAAGGTCGAATTATAGCGTACCGATTGCGGTTTATCGTATCGCAGTATTGCTGCTCTCGTCAGTCGAGATCTAAGGCTTGTTAGCAGAATATGAAATCAATGAGTTCAGGATGGTAATACAGAATGCCGTGCTGATATCAACGGACCCCCTATCACTAACAGAACTGACATGGCAGGACTAGACGAAGAGACAGGCATGTTACCCGCATGATATTAATGGATCTTACAGCCACGTCACGAGACCTGAGTCAAGAATTGGGGTCGCTTACAAGGCAACAAGTGTCTGCAGGAACAGTTCAAAGATCGCTTGCAGCAATATGGCACTGCAAGCGTCGACGCTGCATCACAGACAGGATCGTCTTCAATGGTGTGATCAAAGAAGAACTTGGGCGCACGCCAGATTATTTTTACAGATGAATCCAGGTTCTGTTTACAGCATCAAGAGGGTGAATGCGCATTGGCAGCGTGCATTCGTTATCGTCATACTGGCCCATCACCTGGCGTGATGGTACGGGGTGCTATTGGATACACGTCTCGGTGGCCAGTTGTTTGCACTGGCGGCACTTTGAACAGTGCACGTTACATTTCTGGTTTGCTACGACCCGAGTCTCCACCCTTTATTCGAGCCCTTCGAAACCTTACGTTTCAGCAGGATAATGCACGACCGCATGTTGCAGGTATTTTTCGGATCTTCCTTGATACGGATGCCTGGCCTGTACGTTCACCAGATTTCTCTCGCCAATAGAAATCGTCTGGATCATGGTTGCCGAGCAACTGGTTCGTCACCATACGTCAGTCACTACGGTTGATGAGCTGTGGCATCGTGTTGAAGCTGCATGGGCATCTGTATCTGTATATGCCATCCAATCGCTGTTTGACTCGATGCGCAGGCGTATAAGTGTTGTTATTACTGCCAGAGTGGTTGTTCGAGTTACTGATTTCTCAGGATCTATGCACCCAAATGTCTTGAAATTTTAATTACTTGTTATTTCCAGTATAATATATTTGTCCAATAAATATCATTTTGTTATCTGCAAATTTTCTTGGTGTAGCAATTTTAATGGCCAGTAGTGTATATATAAAGGTGGAGAGAAATATAAGCAATATTGTAATATGGTGTAATTTAAGTATTGCATAGTATTCCTAGATTAAATATCAGAAATATAATATATTGGTAGTGTGAAGTTTTTCATTGAATTTAATTACTGTCTTCTTTAAATAAAGTTATTGTTTCTTCTATTTGTTAAAATTATCTAAATAATTATCTGATCTTGATTAGGTAAAGTAATAGTTACTCATCTTTGTTCTTAAAGAATATAAGAAAAACAACATCATTTAATAATAAATTATATTTTAGCATATATAAAATTGAGTACCGTGCAAAATATATGTTTAAAATTTTCTTAAATTATTACTTCTTTATAATTTGTAATATGCATCACGTTTTCAACAACAATTATATTTAAATCTTTTTTTGATTATCACTGAAATTCTAAATTATTCTTTTTAGAATTTCTTTAATTTCAATTTAGTATCGGCTCTAATTACATGTAAATGTTCAATTTTTATCTGATTGAAATCATATTATATATCAATAATTAATGCAAAAATTATTTATTTATTAAGCTAGATTTGCTAAATTCATATCAGTTTTTCTGCATGTGCATTTGTATGTACAAAATTTGTATGTTTTTATTACCTCTTTTAATACTGAAATTAGTTTTTAAGATTGTCTTTTTAACGTTTCTTTAAGATCGTAATATACATGATTTAAATGATTCGATAAATTACGTGATAAATAATCCATCTGTCAGATATAATATTTTGATAAACTTTTAGCTTCAGATTTATAGATAAATCATTCAAGAGTAAAATGCTTAGGTCTTTATCGTACAAAGAATTAATTATACGTATAAAAATAAAAACGCAACTTATCACAATTCATAACGTTTATTATATAGTAAAAAAAAAACATTCAATTTACAACTGACGAGTATTTTCTGAAATTGTTTTGAAAATGGAAACACTCATTAAATTGTGAGGCTCTAAGCATATATAGTATGTTTTTCACTTATTTTACACAAATTTTTAATGTTTTTATATTGTATTGCAGAAGAGAAAAAAAAAGTTTTAACTAATTCAGTTAATAAATAAGTATTTCTACATGTTTCTTCACTCGATTTTTTTTTAAAAGTTATTTCTTTTAAATATTCTGTAGCACGAAATTCTAAGAAAAGGTTGTAAATTTGGTTATCTCTTATCAAAGAATAAACATATTATTTTTACTTTTATTATTATTATTATATATGTGAAGACGTTCTTGTGGACAGTGCCAATAATTCAACATAAGGGTACCAGGTGAAGGTTAACGAAAAGCTTCTGTTTCTATGCAAGGGATATATACCATAAATTTGAAATCCGTAAATTCCTCCCGTTGGGCTCCGGGTGAGAGAAAGGATAGCGTGATCCCCATGATGCCACCCTTGGGTGTTCGTTCTAGATTATGATGGTAAAATATGGGTGCAGTTTAGAAGCCACTCCCTTTGCTCTGAAATATGAAGTCTGCTACATACTGCTACAGTAGCTGCTGTTGTTACAGTAAATGAATTCAGTATCGCCAGCTGTATACCTGAGATAGAACATAATTATCAACATACTATAATTGTCGAACCTTTTTTTGTACTTCTTAAAATATAACCATAAGTAGTGATGCCTACTTCTAATTTTCAAAGAAATTAAACAATTAACAACCAATTCTGTTTGCCTTCTGCTTGCCCTTATTTATATATAACAATAACCACAAAGTTAAATAAATTGTGTCAGTTAAACAAATCTATTTGTTTTGAAATCTACTTTAACTCTCATCGTTGCGTACTTGATGAATTCATTATGTTTCTGTTAATTATCAATAATTATTTAAAGTCATTACTACATAAATAAAAGTTTCTACTAATTTTGAGTGATGTGCATTCTTTCAAGTCTTTGCTGTTATATCATTACTAAATGAAACTCTTAAGACAGTGGTTGTCCAAAGGTGCGCCATAATAAGAATTTCAGGTACATCCTGTGATAATACTGTGTCCCAAAAAGTAAGACCAATTTTCAATTTAAAATTTCGGGACTGATGGAATTTCAATTTTTTTCTCTTTTAAGCTGCTTGCACTGTCCTTGACATCTATGTGAAATTTGACGTCAATACATTCATTAGTGTTTGAGTTATGCTTGGCTTTGTGAGATGCTAAAACTGTACATATTTCACAGAAATTTGTATATAGTGCGACTACAATTACTTATAGAATTTTAAATGCGCCCCGGTTTCAAAAGGTTTGAGAACAGTGGATTTGGCTAAATGACAATGAGACGATGGTCTTAATTACCATTTAGACGATATTGAAGATATTTTATAAGTATAGTATACAGCATATGAGATAAAATAACTATAAAATAAAAACAGGGTAAAAATGCTAAACATAATTATTATATTAGATATTATATTATGATCTTTTCAAATGTAAGCAATCGAGCATTTTTATGTGGGAACACAGTGTTTGCTCTTTTACGAAACAGACGTAGGCTTCTAATGCGCTGCTTCTGTTTCTTTTCAAAACTAAGTGACCAGATATAATTACTTCGCCGCAGGTATTCAAGAAAAGGCAATTAATCACTCTTTTACAATTCCTACTATTAGTTCACACGCTCCTATATATATATTTTTAAAATTTTCAATCGTTAATAAAATACTTTTATTCATCCACTCAAGTTCAAATAAAATTTTTGAACTTTTCGTGGATGACACTTGATGTTAATACAGTTTTTTCAAATATTAATTCATTAATTAAATTTAATTTATAAATTTTAATTTTTTTAAATTTAAAATGCATGTATCTAACAATAGATGGCGCTAGATGTAAGAGGAAAATTTCAACTTTTATATGTAATTTTTTTAATAATACATGTTTCTTTTCTCATAAAAGAAGGAGACAGAATTTGTATCAAAGACTCCTGGATGTCGTAACAAATCAAGGAAAGCAAAGGAGATGCTACAAGAAAAAAAGAAAAACGCAAATGAAAGTGGATTTTAACTATAAAGGAAAATAAATATTTAACGTATTGGCGAGAAGATGAGAGTTTTCCTTTCAAATATATGCTCAAACATCGAAGAAATCGCAAGGGCACATCAGGGTTATGTATCTCATAAACACAAGAATAAATAAATTTAGGTAGGCTTCACTTTATTTTATAATCGCATTATTTTTCTGAAATATTTAACTTAACTATTATAAGAAGTTATTATTCCAGAATATTTTTGCACTATATACAAATTTCTGTGAAATATGTACATATATACACTTCTGTATAATTCTCTTATCCATGCACTTCTATGTACATATTTTATAGAAATTTGTATATAGTGTGACTACAATTATTTATAGAATTTCAAATACGCCTTGACTTCAAAAAGTGTGACAATCACTGCCTTAATTATCCTTAAGCCAATATTGAAGATAATTTTTAAGCATAGTAAGTAGCATATGAGATAGGATAAGTATAAAATAAAACAGGCTAGAATGCTAAACATAATTATTATATTAGATATTATATCCTGGTTTTTTTAAATGTAAGCAATCGAGCGCTTTTATGTGGAACACAATGTTTGCTCTTTTACGAAACAGACGCAGGCTTCTAATGCTCTGCTTCTGTTTCTTTTCAGAACTAAGTGACCAGAGATAATTACTTCGCCGCAGGCATTCAAGAAACGGCAGCGATAATTTTCTTAACAATTCCTCACTGCTTTTTTTTTCTTCGTTAGTTTCTTTTACATGAAAGGAGAAGACAGAATTTACATCAAAGACTCCTGGAAGTCGTAACAAGTCGAGGGAAGAAAATCACAGCGAGAAAGCAAAGGAGACACTACAAGAAGAAGAAAAAAAGAAGGCAAATGAAAAAGAAAGAATGGGAAGATGCAAAAGGGAAGAACAGAAAATAAAACAAAATAGGAAGATACTTTCCAGTTTCTAGTCCAGTTCGTTAAGATGGAAAGACCACTTTGAGTATCAGAAGCTATTAATAAGAAGTTCTTGGCATTTTCGGGAAGAGGCAGAACGTAACTCAATGTGACCTACTTTGCGATGGATGACTTTTTTCATACATTTCATTCTTTTATTTTGTTTCGTCCAAATCGCATCTGCTGGAAGAGCTTGGTTGTGAAACTGCTTAAGATAATTGGTTTCGTTTCATTAGCAATGCCTTTTAGTGTAATTTAATTTTATCAGGAATGGTTTACAAAATTATGCTGGTTGGAAGTCATAAGCAACTTTCCAAAGTTAACAAAAAAAAAAAAAAAGAAAGCAGTAGATTAATGAATTTTTGTGATTTAACTTAATTACGATTATATAATCTTTAAATTAATATATATATATAGCAAACATCTATAGGCCACAATGGTAGTCAATTCGCCGTCATGCCGCTGTATGTGCAAGGAGAGGAAAAATTAGTTGTTAATAACTATGATTATTATCCATGCACAATTTAAGTTGTTTTAAAATTCATAAAGTTGAGGAGCAATTAAATTTTTCATAAAATTACAAAGATCAAATTCTAATCTATTTTTTTATTTTTACTAATTTTTCTTTATTTCAAATATTATATGATTGGATATTTTTAATTATAATTGTTACTATAAATTTGTGATAAATATTATGAGTAGTTTACAAAAATTATGCTGTCTGAAATTCATAAGCAAACTTAAGCAAGTTCACACAAAAATGAAATCAGTAGATTAATGAATTTTGAGGAAATTCATTAATCTACTGATTTCAAGAACTCAATTAAGATTCGTAACTCAATTGCCATTATATTATTTTTAAATTAAAATATACACTTAGCAATGAAATTAGTATGAATGGAAATTAATATTTTCAACTAAAATATATATATATACATGCAAATACAGAGTTTGGTTTGATTTGTCACTCTGCGGTCCTTTTTTGCATACTTTTGGCTAAGTTGACCGGGATCTACAGTTTAATGTGGATTCCGAACCACTAACGAACATCCATGTCACCGCCAGGATTCGAACCTGCACTCGAATCCAGGCGGTTATCAGGCCTTAAAAATAAAATATTCGCTGCTGACAAATTGTGCACATTTAGTGGTACAATTACATAGAATCTTAGCAGTTTTAGTACATGATAATACACACCACAGTGTCCAAAAAAGTAAGATCAATTTTCAATTTAAAATTCACGGGCTTATGGAATTTCAATTTTTTTCCCTTAATTAGGTTGCTGGCACTGTCCTTGGCATCTGTGTGAAATTTGACGTCAAAATATTCATTAGTGTTTGAGTTATGCTTGTTTTGTGAGATGCTAAAACTGATTCCGGCGATTTTTGAAATGTCGAAATAATTTAGCAAAGAACTTGCATTCAATTTTGTTTTGCGGAAACGTATAGAATGTTGAAGAAGACATTCGGTGAGCATTCCTAGATCGGAAAGAATAGTTTAGAACTGGTATAAACAGTTCAAAGAAGGCAGAGAATGCGTTGAAGACGAAGAACCCTCTGGTCGACCATTACCCTAGTCCAAAAAAATTAAAGATTCGGTGCTTGCAAATCGTCGATTTATAATTAGAGACCCTGCTCCTGATGCTGGATTTTCAAAAGGATCTGTCAATTCCATTTTCGACCTCAAACGTGTCAAATCTCTATTGGAACCGGAAACACTGAATTTGCCCGCTCACACTGCATTGATTCTCCGTGACTTTTTCGCCAAAACTGAAACTCATATCGTTCCACAACCACCGTATTCACCTAACTTAACATCATTCTACTTCTGGCTATTCCCTAAACTCTGGCTTCCCTATTCAAAAGACCACTCTGGGGGCAGCGTTTTGAGTCGATTGAAGAGATTCAACGTGAATCGCCACATGCTTTGAAGGCCATCCCTGCCGATGCCATTTTAGCATACATTGAGGATTGGAAAAGAGTTGGCATAAGTGCATTGTGTCCGGAGGGGGATTACTTTGAAAGCGATGAAATAAATTTGGAAGAATAAATACAGAGATTTTGAAAAAAATAATTGGTCTTACTTTTTTGGCACATTAGTAGATAAAGCAAAAATATTTCATTATATTTGTGCACATTAACCCCGGTATTTACTACGAAGACTGTGGCTAAGCTATGTGACTGTGGCTAAGAATGTTTATTTACATTTGCTTCAGATAAACTGAATTGATTATGCACATAAGGAATAAAGAATGGCAGTAAAAGCCAGCACAAGGAAATATAAGAGGGTTCCTATGTCAAACTGATAAGGCATGTGTATTTTATTGTGTTTGAATGATATGACATATGTGTATGATGTTCATTTTCTTTTATTTCCGCTAGCATTATTCTAGAATTATAGTTCTCGTAATGCTTTTATATTTCATAAATATACTCTGATTATTATAGCTATTTACTAATACACATTAATTAAATAATAATCACAATAAAAAAATCGTATGTATAGATATTATTAATTGCTATTAAAATTGTTAAAAATTTATAAATGTTTTATCATTTTGAAATTTTAATAACTAAAATATGTTACTGAAATAAATATATAAAAATTATTGCCGAACTTGTAGTTCAATATTAATGTGAGTAGCTAGTGTGTAAGAGGCCATTATTTTGTTAGTAATCACGAGATATTTATGTATTTTGAGTGTTATTTTTGATAGTGACCATCAGATATTGGAATCCACTAACAACTTTTGTTTAAGTCCCTTTTTTTAATAAACGTGAACTCGATAACGATAGATTTTTTTTATTGTATTTGTCGATTTAAAATACAATTCTTTAAATTTCTGGAATATAAAACTCAATCCAGGATGCATATATGACCCAGTTCGATATGGTTAGTTATTCATAACAATAATAATAATAATTATAATAATAATAATTATTATTATTATTGTTATTATAATATTAATTCGTCAGGTGAGACATCTCGATGCTACCCACCAACAATGCAATGCACAATACATAGAACTAGTCATTGTTATTGGTAGTAATCCCCAGATATTTATGTGTGGTTTATTTGTGAGTGACTACAAGATATTTATGTGTTTTTATGTATTATTTTTGGGAGGAATCCGAGATATTTAACAGTTTAGGTAACACAATTTGTAATTATAAAAGGAATTACAATAAAAATATATTTTCCACTAAAATAGATACAGCCGGCAGAGTTAATAAATGAATATATTAATTGATAATACCAACCTGAGGCTCATAATTTATTTTACTTATTACTGATTCCTTTATGTGCAGTATCACTAATAATGATAAATATTTCTTACGGATATTTACTAGAATCATCATCATATTTTACATGAAGTTGATTCCTGTTTGTTGTTTACGTCCTTAGGTCTGCTAAATATAGTTATTTATATTATTATTATCAATAAAAAAAGGTATAAAACGGGTAAAGATCTAAACTAATTCGGGTGATTGTGTTTTAAATAGTATTCTTTAAAATTTATGTTTCTTTAAAAGATTTTTGTGGCTTCTAAATTACCCATGCTATTTTTTTTTTTAACATTAAACGCATAAAACATATTTAGAAATGTCGACTTTGTATATTATTAAATATTAAGGATCATTTCAACCCAAATGTTCAAAAATCAATAAATTTTGTGAATAAATTTTTAAAAAATATTTCTGCAATTTTTAGTGCTTTTCCTCAGGCATTTTTAAGTATATCGATTTGCATAAATATTCCTCATGATTGTCATGTAAAACTGGTACTAAGTTACTAAGGGTTTTTCTAACAATAAGTGGAAATACAATTTTTTTAAATAAAAAAATATATATTTTGGATTAAAATTGATATGAAAACGTAATTTTGCATTGAAAAAATATTTTTAAAGTGATAAATTCAAATTATTTTAAAAAAAAAAAACATTGTTTGCTTTTTTGGAATTTTTAGCATGTTATTAAATTTCGATTTAAGAAAATAAATTCAAATTAAGCAATACATTTATGCAACTATGTATACAAGTTTATCCAAAGTTGGATTTGATTGATGAGGAACTCTTGAATATCTGCTTACTAAAATTACATTACTGTTAAAATAAAAATTATTTTTATCAATAATTAAGTTTTATTTCGATGAATTAAGGCAATTAATATTAGCATAAAAGTGAAAGTAATTAATTAAACTTTTCTATTAAAAATTATATTCAAATTATATTTTACTAATCATTCAAGAATTTATGGGTATTATTATTAATAACACAAATCAGAAATAAAAAAAGACCAAAATTCTGTCTTCTTTTACGTGATTTATTAAATAACCCTAAACAGTAAAGCAATATATTTATGCAACTATGTATACAACTTTATCCAAAGTTAGATTTGATAGATGATGTCTATTAAAATTTTATTGCTATTAAAACATAAAAATTATTTTTTATTAATAATTAAGTTTCATTTCAATGAATTAATTCAATTAATACTAGTATTCAAATGAAAGTAATTTAATTAAATTAAATTTTTAAAATTATTTTTTATTAATAATTAAGTTTCATTTCGATGAATTAAAGTAATTAATACTAGTATTAAAATGAAATGTAATTAATTAATTTTTTTTTTTTTAATTATTTTTTATTATTAATTAAGTTTTATTTCTCGATGAATTAAGGCAAATACTAGTATTAAAATGTATGTAATTAATTAAATTTTTAAAACTATTTTTTATTATTAATTAGGTTTCATTTCGATGAATTGAGGCAATTAATACTAGTATTAAAATGAATGTAATTAATTAAATTTATTTTTAAAATTATTTTCTATTATTAATTAAGTTTCATTTCGATAAATTACGGCAATTATTATTAACATTAAAGTGAAAGTATTTAATTAAAACTTCTATTTAAGATTATATTAAAAATTAGATTTTAATAATCATTCTAGAATTTATGGGAGTTATTATTAATAACACAAATCAGAAATAAATAAAAATGAACAAAAATAAATTTTGTCTTCTTTTCTGTGATTTATGAATAAAAGCTAAAAATAATATTGCATCACATTAAATTAAAAAAAAAAAATAACGAGCGATAAATTTCTTTAGACACCACCTGCAAAGTAAAAAAAAAATTGCAAAGCAAGCGATTATCCCGGCGTTATTCATTTTATATTTGAGCCAGAATATAAATAGGCGCTATTTCTTTGTATTTAATCAAAGAAAGCGAGCCATTATAATATATAAAATTTTTGGAGCTATTCGTTTAAAGAGTCAAACTTGTGATGCTTCGGAATAAATCAAAGCAAAATGAGGGCTTACGTTCACTAAATGCTACTAATGGGTTTCTTCTGTTTCACGGAGTGTGAAATTCAGCGAACCCTGCGATGCCTTGAATCGCCCGAGGGTCCTTTCAAGCCTCGTCATTCTGGCTTCAGCTGTGCGGGAGCATTAAAGCTCCTTTTATAATATTTAATGTCCCTAAGGGGAAGGGTCCTAAATGAAAATGCATTCATCATAGGTCGCTCAGTACTCACAGATGGAAGGATAAAATATCGATTTCCGATGGGTATCGGTCTGGTGATGTAAGCGAGGATTAAAATGGTTTCAGTTTCATTTTACCATAGAAATAGTTGGAGATGTTTCTGATGAAGATGTCAATTTGAGGAGAAAAATGTGGAAAAAGTTATCCTATAGCTTTCAGAATAGCTATTAATAATTCAGAATATGTGCAATTTCTTTCTTTTTTTCAGAATATTGCAATATGTGCAGTTCGCTATTTCATTGTTTCATTTCAAAATAAAATTTAATAAATAAATAAATAACTATATACAATTCAGTAATACTAACCTTGAAATCACATTTTCGATTGGACATTACAGTTGGACATCACAGTTTGAATTGACATCATAGTTGGGAATCGCAGTTTGGATTGGGCATCATAGTTGGACATTACAAGCTAAATTGGACAGCACAGTTTGGATTGGACATCACAGTTTAGTTGGACATTACAGTTTAAATTGGACAGCACAGTTTGGATTGAACATCACAGTTTGGATTGGACATCACAGTTTGGATTGAATATCACTGTTTATATTAGATATCACAGTTTGGATTTGACATCCCAGTTTGAGTTTTAAGGGACATCATGACAAGTGACACAAGCGAATATCATGATCTGATGATGCAAGGAAATCTGCCTCTTCTTATGATAGGCTGTAATATCAATCATAAGTCTGATAACCCCATACAACAGTTTGAATGAGACATATATGATCGCTGTTTCCGGTGTTAAATTCGTACCCAATTAATTTTCAGCCCAGCGACAAAAATTTGACCTCAAGTCTTATCTTGAAAAACCGGCCATGAATACCTTGACATTGTATGAGAGTTCAGCAGAGAAAGCAAGTATGTATTATCAGGCATTACTATCATGAAGAGTTTAAATTTTTCCATTTATAATATTTAATGTGAGTTTATTTTTAGCACTTTATAATATTTAATGTCCCTAAGGGGAAGGGTCCTAAAAATGAAAATGCATTCATCATAGGTAGTTCAATTACTCACAGATGGAAGGATAAATATCGATTTCCGATGGGTATCGGTCTGGGGTGATGTAAGGAGGATTAAAACGGTTTCATCTTACAATAGAAATAGTTGGAGATGTTTCTGATGAAAATGTCAATTTAATGGAAGAAAAATGTGGAAAATGTGACAAGGACTTTATATTTATAGCACTCTGAATATTTGTGTTTTTCTCCTGAGTACACTATGGTCACTTCAAACTGTTGCAATTTCATCTTACCACAGAAATAGTTGAAGATGTTACCCATAAATATTTCATTTTAATGGAAGAAAAATATGAAAAAGATAAAAAGTGACTCGATATTTATGCATCCTGAATATTTGCAATTTGTTCATAGAGTTCACTATGGTCACTTCAAACAGCTGCAGTCTCATCTTACTTATGAAATATTTGAGAAGATTGTATGATGTAGATTTCAATTTAATGGGAGAAAAATGTAAAAAGGACAATGACTCTATATTTATAGCGCTCTGAATGTTTGATATTTTTCATGGAGTTCACTATTTATTTGTTTTATTTCAAATTAAAATCGGATATAAAATAAATAACTATGTGCAATTCAAGAATAGTAATCGTATTTTACATTACAGCTTGGCTTCTAGAAATATCATAACAAGTGACACAAGCGAATATCACGATCTGGTGATGCAAGGAAATCTGCCTCTTCTTATTGTATTCTGAAATTTCAAACATGAGACTGATTGCCCAAACAGCAGTTTGAATGAGACATATATGAACTTCTGTTGCTGGTGTTAAATTCATACCAATTAATTTTCACCTCAAGTCTTATAATGAAAACCGGCCATGGATACCCTGACATTGTATGAATATTCTGCAAGAAAAGCTAAAATATATATTATCAGGTATTACTATCATGAAAAGTATATTTTTTTTCATTTGTAATATTCAATGTGAGTTTTATTTTTTTATCCCTTTATAATATTTATTGTCCCTAAGGGGAAGGGTCCTAAAATGAAAATGCATTCATCATAGGTCGCTCAATTATTTACAGATGGAAGGATAAAATATCGATTTCCGATGGGTATCTGTCTGCGTGGTGTAAGGAGGATTAAAGCGGTTTCAGTTTCATCTTACCATGTAGTTGGAGATGTCTCTGATGACGATATCAATTTAATGGAGAAAATGAGAAAAATTGACAAGGACTTTATATTTATAGCTCTCTAAATATGTGCAGCTTGTTCATGGAAATCCTATTTCTTTGCTTTACTTATTAAAATTTAATATAAAATAATTAACATATGAAATTCAGGAATGTTGACCTTATTGGACATCACAGAGTGAACTTCATGGGATATCACGACAAGCAACATAAGCGGATTTCACGATTTGATGATGGCAAAACATATGTTGCTTCTTATACTGTTCTATAATTTCAAATATGAGATTGAAAACCTGTTCAACAGTTTGAATGAGAACATACATGATCCCCTGTTTCTGGGTGTAAAATTATTACCTTTGGGTGTTAAAAATTGCTAAGTATTCTGGTTCAAACTGGATTAAATTTATGAAAATTTATGTCTATAATATCAATTTCATTCACAAATCAATGTATTCATTGGCATTCAAGTAAGTATGTTTTCAAAATGCCAACGACCATACCATGCTGAATATGCCGGTTCTCGTTAGATCACCGAAGTCAAGCATCATTGGGCGCGGTCAGTACTTGGGTGGGTGACCACCTGGGAACACCGCGTGCAGCTGGCATTCACAAATTTGGGACCTGAATGGCCGAGTGTCTAGCGCTCTGGCGCTCGATGCCACAGGTTTCGGGTTCGGATCCCGGCGGTGCCATGTAGTGATATATGTAGTGGTAATATGTAGTGGTTCGGAATCCACTTTAAGCAGTAGGTCCGGTCTCCTATGACTGTAAGAGCGTCACGGAGTCAAAGTCAGGCTTCTACCTACGTATGCTCCATCACAACAGAAGCTGCTTCCTTCCCCTTCAATCATGAGTACGTATGGGCTCGTGGGCTTGGCCAGCCAAGTGGGATAACAAACAACAAACATGTTTTTAAAATTTCTATCGCAATTTGTTTATAAACATCTGAACCTTTGTTTTTTTTTTAATTTACACATAAATTATATGAAGAAAGGAATATTTACATAATTAAACAATTTTATATAAATTATATATTACAGACTTCTAAGAAATATAATAATTTCAATATATAGAAAATAAAGAAAACAATAACAAAACAAAAACAACTCAAAATGCCTAGATTAATTTTCAACCTCACCTCAATTAGCCAATTAATTTTCAGCCCCAGCGACAAACCTCTTGACCTTTGCCTGAAACACTTGTCCATGAATAATCTGACATTGTGTGAGTGTTCTGCAGAGAAAGCCAGTCTGTATTATCAGGTATTACTATTAAGATGAGTTTATTTTTCCATTATGACACTGAGTTTTTTTTTTCTCTTCTCTTTACTTTCTAAATATCGAAAGTATTAACTTCTTAGACGTATTCGTAATTTATAATTTTTTATAAAATTGTTCAATTATAAGAACATTAATTTATTCAGATAATTTCTGTGTAAATTGAAAAAAAAAAAAGATTCAGTTATTTCGGAGAAAATTGCGACAGAAATTTTAAAAGCATATTTACTTAAATGCCGATATCAATACATTGATTTTTGAATGAAATTGATTTTACAGATTTTCTTCTTCGTCACTACTACTGCCTGTTAGAGGCAAATAAAGTCTCCATGAGCTTTTTCCATCTGATTTTGTGTGGTGCACAGATCACCATCTGTTGACTCCCATACCCTTTTTATATCTCTTTCGACTGAATCAACCCATCTGGTGGCAGACCTTCCTCTTCTTCGGGTGCCTTCAATTGTTGAAAACTTTTCCACTTCAATTGTTTAATTTTTTTAGTTGATTTAAGTCTTTATATCTGAAAAGTGTCCAAGCCATCTAATAAGGCTTGCTTTTATAACTTTTACGACATCATGTTTTTAATTTATTGTAAATTCCATTTTCATATTGTAATCTGTAGACATCGTTTGGCCTAATCGTACCAAAACTTATTCGGAGTTTTTTTGTTTCAAAGAGCAACAGCCTATCTTTTTCAGATATATTTAATGTCCAGCACTCCTCGCCATACAAAACGATTGATCTCATCAAGGTCTTTGTATAAGTTAATTTTTGTTTTAACATTAATTTTTGTTTTTTAGCCCATAAAAATATTTATTTGCCATAAATATCCTAATATTTAATTCAAGATTTATGTCCTTATCATTATTAATGATAGTTCCAAGGTATTTAAATTGTTGAACACACTAAAAGGTAAATTCATTAATTTTTAAAGGAGATTGATCATATTTTCTTACACAGATTCATAATTCATTTCCCTTTATTGCATATTTTGGAGACATAAATTTTCATAAATTTAATACAGTTTGAACTTTTACATTGAACACTACTTTTTGAATACAGTTACTTGAGAATACTTAGCAATTTTTACACAATTTCTTCTATGGGCATTCAAATTGTAGTATTTGATAATATTTCATAGATTGTCCCTTCTGTCAAGTGAATAAGATAATCTCTGGATGTAATAATTTCCAATGACTAGCATGTTATTTTTATCTCTTCAAACTTACATTTCTACTTTATGCTACAAATTGTTCTACAAAATATCAAATACTACAATCATTAAAATGTTGAATAACAAATTTAATAACCCATGTCATTTCAAGAACAAAGAACGAAAAGAGAATTTTTTTCGCACAGGGCTTTCCATTGGGGGGGGTAACTTGAGTAGGGCGTTTGAAAAACATTTCACTCAGTGAGTTAAAAAGTGAAAATGAATCTTTAATAATTTGTGAAATTTTAATTTATTAGTAATTTAATTTATTTAAGTGATTTGCATTTATACAATCGAGCACACGCATACACACACACGCAGCACATACATACATATATACTACTGTGTCCAACAAGTATGGAAATTAAATTTCCTGGACATGCGGTATTTCAAATGGTTTTCCTTTTTAGGTCGCTGGCACTGTCCTGACATGTGTGAAATTTCACGTCAAAATATTCATTAGTGTTTCCGTAACGCTTGACTTTGTGAGACGCTAAAACTGATTCCGGCGATTTTTGAAATGTCTGAATTAATTCAGCAAATAACTTACATTAAATTTTGTTTCCGAAAACTTATAGAATGTTGCAGGAGGCATTCGCTGAGAATTCCTATATCGGAAAGAAATGTTTAAAAGTGGTAAAAACAGTTCAAAGAAGTCAGATAACGCGTTGAAGACTGAAGAACCCTCTGATCGACAATCAACGTCAACCGACGAAGCTCATGTTCAAAAAAATTAAAATTCCGTGCTTGCAAACGAGTTACAATTAGAGACCTTGCTGATGATGTTGGAATTTCAAAAGTCCATTTTAAAAGATGTTTTAGGTTTCAAAGGCTTCAAATGCGTTTGGTAGCGAAAGCCCACTGATCAGCTCACACTGAATGATTCTTCGTGACTTTTCGCACAAAAAATGAAACCCATATCGTTCCACAACCACCGTATTCACCTAATTTAGCATCGTGCTACTTCTGGCTATTCCCTAAACTCAAAAGACCACTCCGGGAACATCGTTTTGAGTTGACTGGAAGAGACATTTCAAAAATCGCCGGAAGGAATCAGTTTTAGCATCTCACAAAAGCGTAACTAAAGCACTAATGAATATTTTGTCGTAAACTTTCACACAGATGTCAAGGACAGTGCCAACAAAATAAAAAATTGAAATACCATATGCCCGGAAAATTTAAATTAAAAAAAATAGTCTTACTTTTAGTCATCAAGATTATATATTAATCATATATTAATCAAGAAGATATATATATTAATCAAGATTACAATAAATAAATTATTAATTTGTCTTTCTGTAAAGCATTTTTAATTCTTATATGCAATTCTATTTCTTGTTGTTGTTTTTTTCCGAGGCTCGCAAACACTAATATATTAGGTGCATTTTGCCTACTTTTGAAAGAGTCTGGCTTTTTTTTCTTAAATGCCTTTCTTTCTTTATATCTAGAAGATTGTTTATGTATCGTTTACACAGAATTTTGTCTTCTTATGTTACCAAGAAGAATTTTCTTTTGCGTAGGCGGCTAATAGAATTAATTCTTTAGAAACTTCCTGGAAACACACCCACATATGGCAAGCTGCGAAGTACTAGTATAATATTCATACTACAAAATTTTAAGGGTTTTTTTTTTATATATAATTTTTTATGGCCTATAATCGCCAGCTTGCAACATTTAAAGTTTTTCATGTTTATTCCGCTTTTTTAAGAGTGCAGTAAGCATTATTCTTTCAAAATTGGCCAAAATGAGACATACGTATTTATTTATACGTATATTATTTAATACGTGTATTAAATTAAACTTTTTCAAATTAATTCTTATATAGGATTTCTTAAACAGAAATGTTGATTTTATAAAAAAATGCAGCATAATGGTAGTAAATTAGTATATAGCAAAATATTAGTAAGTTAAGTAAAAGTAGCAAGAAAGTAGGTATAAATAAAAAAGTAAAGTAACACAGTATTAAAACAGTTTTTTTAAAGTAGAATTGAGTAATGGATAATTCAAACGTATGAGATTAAATTAAGAAAATAAATATAATAGGCAAAATGTTTTAATTGAAATTTACATTAATTGGATAATATATAAATGTAAATTTCAATTAAAATATTTACCTATTTTATTAATTTTTATATTCATATACAAGTTATGTCATAATTTAAAGAAACATTCGGCATATTTTAGTAAAACATAATTATTTTTTATCTGATTAGAAATATCAAACAATTTATGAATATTTATAATTATTAGATTGATTAATATTAGCCGAATAGTTAACAACAGATTAATAGATTTTTTCAGTTATTTGCTTTATTTTCGATTTAAGATGTTAAAAAAAACTATTAATGAAAACTAAAACTTATTGATATTATTGTAAACTATTATTATTATTGTAAATTATTAACTATTTTTTGCTATTACTGTAACTATTATTGATATTATTGTAAACTATTATTGTAAGTATTATTGATATTGTTTTTAACTATTATTGTAACTGTTATTGATATTGTAAACTGATATTATAAATGTTATTGATATTTTTGTAAACAATTATTGTAACTATTATTGATATTATTGTAAACTATTATTGCAACTCTTATTGATATTATTATAAACTATTGTTGTAAGTATTATTGTAAATTATTATTGATATTTTTATAACTATTACTGTAACTATTATTGATATTATTGTAAACTATTATTGTAAGTATTATTGATATTGTTTTTAACTATTATTGTAACTGTTATTGATATTGTTGTAAACTGATATTATAAATGTTATTGATATTTTTATAAACAATTATTGTAAATTATTGATATTATTGTAAACTATTATTATAACTATTAAAACTATTATTGATGTATTTTAATATTAAAATTAATTTATTTTTTATCGATTTTAAAATTTATACTTTGAAAGTTGATATATATCCCAAATCTCAACTATGCAATAAATGTAATTGCATTGCAAAGAAAGTTTTGGATTTTACTAACACATTAAATTGTAAATTGTGTCATTTAATTATTTGCATAATAATTAAAGGAATGAATAAATAACGTTTATTTATTTTTTTTTATTTAAATTTTTTTTTTATTTTAAAACTGCCAAAAACTGATAAAGCCATTACATTTAAATTGTCCTCTTTTCGTCATTTTTTTTTTCTTTGTTAATTATCCCATTCAAACGAAGCAACAAAGCGAGACAAAGAAATAAAAAAAAGTATTAACGACAATTCTTCAGTTATGATTGCTTGAAAATACATTTAACATTACTGCAGACAAGTATCTTTAACGGAAATAATTTTCGCAGAAACTGATGTCAAACATTTGGGGAAAATATAATGACAACATTACGGAGGATAAATAGAAAATCTCTTTGATACTCGCATTTAAATTTTATTTGTATTCCAAACGACGCTGGAAAATGTATAACCATCTCAGTAATGCGATTATCATTTCCAAAATTGCTGCATTTCACTAGATGACATTTTTATCTTAAACGCGAATAAACATCCTGACAAATAGCACTAATAATCATTACAGTTATCATTTGTTTGCTGCACTCCAGTTTTTTGGAATATCGAGAAACATTCGGAGAATTGAGTGATGTCCGTTATCAGGAAGACACGCTTCCCAGTATGAATATTTTCTTGAGGATAACAAAGAGCAAATGGTGTGCATTATGGAAGCCATAAATTTCACGTGGGGCTGTGCGTGGGTGGAGATATTTTAAGATGGAACAAAATGCGAAAAATTGTTTAATGATCTCACTGTACATAATAATCATGTTAAATTATTTCAATTAATGTTTGATTATTCTTATTTCTACCAATTATACTTCAGTTGTATAATTTTCGTTATTTTTATAAAACATTAGAATTAAAGCATCATTGAGTATATATGCTAAATAAGTGACGATTTCCAGTTGAAATTAAATGAATGTTTTAATATAAAGTAATTAACAAATTAGCTACAAGATTTAAAACCAAAAAAAAAATCCTGTTAAGAAAAAGTAAGTATTTACTATGAATAATTGAATAACTGCAAATGAAAAAAAAAAAAAGATGAAAAGTTAATTACTAATTTATGTCTAGTAAAATATGATCAATGGAAATAATATTAAATTCTGTTTTTGAAAAAGGCAGTATCAATCATGAATGTTTCCTTGAACTGAAGAATACGTTATGGCCGACATAAATTTCTATAAGGAGGAGTGTGGTGTACGTCGGTGGAAGCAAATGCGAAAAGTGTTTTACATTCTAATTTTTAATGATCTCATTTCACATAATTATCATTTTAAATTATTTCAATTAATGTTCGAATTATTCTCATTTCCACCAATTATACTTCAGCTGTATAATTTTCGTTATCAGTGCTTTTGTGAAACATAAGAATTAAAGAATCATTGAGTATACTAAATAAGTGACAATTTTCATTTGAAATTAAATGAATTTTTTAATATAAAGTAGTTAACAAATTGGTAAAAAAATTTTAAATCGTGGAAAAATAAAATTACTAGTAATAAAATATTGAACTGAATTGAATTGTAATTGAAGAGTATAATTGAAGAGAATTGTAATTGAAGAGTTAATTACAAATTTATGCCTAGTAAAATATTATCAATGAAAATAATATTAAAATCTGCTACAAAAAAAGCAGTATCAACTACGAATACTTTCTTGAGCTAACAAATACATTATGGGTGACATAAATTTCAATAAGGAGAAGTGTGATATACGTGTGTGGAGATATTATAAGGTGGAAGAAAATGCGAAACAGCGTTTTGTAATGTAATTTTTAATGATCTCACTTTTACATAATAATCATGTTAAATTATTTCAATTAATGTTTGGATTATTCTTATTTATACCAATTATACTTCAGTTGTTCAGAAAGTGTTTTTGTAAAACATATGAATTAAACATTATTGGATATGATAAATAAGTGACAATTTCCATTTGAAATTAAAATTAAGATTTTTTTAAGTAGTCAACAGATTAATTACAAGATTTTAAAATACAAAAAAAAAAAAATAATAATAAAATAAAATTGCTAGTATTAAAAGAGTTGAAGAGTTAATTACTAATTTATGTCTAGTAAAATATGATTAATGGAAATAATACTAAATTCTGTTTTTGAAAAAGGCAGTATCTGGCATGAATATTATCTTGAACTAACGAAGTCATTATGGTGACATAAAATTTAATAAGGAGAAGAGTAGTGTATGTGGGTGGAGATATTGTAAGATGGAAAAAAACGCGAAAAAGTGTTTTACATAGTAATTTTAATGATCTCACTTTCCATAATTATCATGCTTTTAAAATTATTTTAATTAATGTTTGGATTATTCTTATTTCTACCAATTTTTACTCCGGTAGTATAAATTTCGGTATCAGTGTTTTTTTATGAAACATACAAATTAAAGCATCATTTAGTATACTAAATAAGTGACAATTTTCATTTGAAATTAAAAGTAATTTTTTTAATATAGAGTAATTAACAAATTAGTTGCAAAGATTTAAAATCAAGAAAAAAAGTTATGTTATGAAAAAAACAGTATCTACTATGAATAGTTGCAAATAAAAAAAAAAAAAGATGAAAAGTTAATTACTAATTTATGTCTAGTAAAATATGATCAATGAAAATAATATCAAATTCCGTTTTGAAAAAAAAGGCAGTATCTACCATGAATAATATTTTCTTGAACTAATGAAAACATTAGAAGACATTATGGGCGGCATAAATTTTCAATAATGACAGGTGTGGCGTACTTGGGTGAAAATATTGTAAAATGGAAGAGAATGAAAAAAAGTGTTTTACATTGTAACTTTTAATGATCTCAATTTGTGTAATTATTATGTTAAATTATTTCAATTAATATTTTGCTTATTCTTATTTTTACCAATTATACTTCAGTTGTATAATTTTTTTCTTATCAGAGTTTTTATGAAACAACAAATTAAAGAATCATTGAGTATGCTAAATAAGTGTCAATTTCAATTTGAAATTAAACGTAATTTTTTTAATATAAAGTAGTTAACAAATTAGTAATAAAATTTTAAATCGAGAAAAAAATTACTACTAATAAAAAAGAGTTGAAGAGTTAATTAGTAATTTATGCCGAGTACATTATCAATGAAAATACAATTTTTAAAATTTTTGATATTTAGTTCTGTTCTTGTAATAATTTTTCCGTTTGTTCAGCTTCTGTATCTCCAAAAGTGAATTCTGCAAAATTTTGTCCCCGTTCATTTCACTCACATCATTACCAAACTATATAGGGACAACTCAGATCTAGTCACAGTGATGTGGTGTCATGTAATAGCAGTAGTAGTAGCAGTTTTTAATGATGACACCTTACATAATTATGGTGTTAAATAGCTTCAATTAATATTTGGATTATTCATATTTCTATCCAATTACACTTAACTGGTAGAAAAATTACAGTTGTATAGTTGCATTTTTAACGTGTTTTTGTTTCTAAAATATTCAAAAAATAAATATATAAGTTTCTAAAATATTCAAAAATAAATATATAATGATCAAAATGGATGATAATTTTCTTCTGATTTTCATAATAAAGACTTTTATTATAAGAAATTGGCTATTGAGCTACAAATTATATTTTAAACAAGTAATATAAAAAAATTCAAGTCCATTCCTACATTTCTTTTTACATTATATTGTAGAAAGCCCTTTATAAATAATTTTCATTCATTTTTTAAGTTCTCTGTCTCTCTTTTTTTTTTTTTAAGTTAGAAAAATTCTCTATCTCTCCCTCTCACATATACACTTTCCATTTCTCTCACTAATTTATGCATGTTTCATTTTCCATTTTGTTCCAAATTTTTTTTCCAAATATGATAAGAAAGAAATTGATATATATTTTAAATAAGGAAACAAAATTCCTCTGGCAAAGAGAATATTAAACTTTTACAAAGTAGTTAAAATATGTAATATCCCAATTGGAAAACGAAGGAGGAACGTTTTAAACAAATTGTTTTACATAATAATATATATACATACTACTGTGCCCAAAAAGTAAGCACAATTTTTTTTATTTCAAAAACTCTTTATTTATTCTTCCAAATTTATTTCATCGCCTTCAAAGTAATCCCCTCCGGACACAATAAACGTATGCCAACTTTTTTTCAATCTTCAATGCATAATAAAAAGTCATCGCAGCGACGGCATTCAAAGCACGCTTCGATGCACGTTGAATCTCTTCAATCTACTCAAAACAGTATCCCCGAAGAGGTCTTTTGAGTTTAGAATAGCCAGAAGTCGCACTGTGTGAATACCGTGGTTGTGGAACGATATGGGATTCATTTGGGAAAGTCAGGCAAAATCAATGCAGTGTGAGCTGGCGCATTCAGTGTTTTTCGGTACCAATCGAGAAGCTTTAAAGGCCCAAAAATGGAATTAACCGATCCTTTTGAAATTCCAACATCACCGGCAAGGTCTCTAATTGTAAATAGACGGTTTGCAAGCACGAAATCTTTAATTTTTTTTGGACGTGAGCGTCGTTGGTTGGGTTTGATTGTCGGTCAGAGGGCTCTTCGTCTTCAACGCGTTCTTTGCCTTCTTTGAACTGTTTATACTGCTTCTAAACATTTTTATCCAATTTAGGAATGCTCACCGAATGCCTTCTGAAACATTCTATACATTTCCAGAAACAAAATTGAATGCAAGTTCTTTTGCTCAATTCATTCAAACGTTTCAAAAATCAGCGGAATCTGTTTTAGCGTCTCAAAAAAAGACAAGCGTAACTCAAACACCAACAAATACTGTGATGTCAAATTTCACACAGATATCAAGGACAGTGCCAATAACCTAAAAAGAAAAAAAAAATTGAAATTCCATAAGCCCCGGGAATTTTAAAGTGAAAATTGGTCTTTTTTGAATTAGTCTTTTTTGGACACAGTATTATCACAGGATGTACCTAAAATTCTTATTATGGCGCAGCCTTTTTGAGAAGAGCTGTCTTAAGCGGCTACATTTAAAGCTACATTTAGTAATAATGTTAAGAGCTACATTTAGTAGCAATAGATTTGAAAGAATGCATATTACTCAACATTAGTAGAAACTTTATTTATGTATTCATGAGTTTAAATAATAATTGATAATTAACTAAAAATAATGATTTCATTAATTAAGCATCGATTAGAGTTAAAATAGATTTCAAAGAATTAGATTTGTTTAATTGATATTAACAACAAATTGCATTATGTGATTAATATAATATCTCAATTGCAAAAACTATCATAATTGGTTGTTCACATTTAGTCTCTTTGAAAATAAGAAGTACGCATTAACTTATGTTTACATTTTAAACAGTATAATAAAAATTTTCGACAATGAAATAGTATGGTGACAAACACTAATGAATATTTTGACGTAAAATTTCATACATATTTAAAGGACATTGCCTGCAACCTAAAAAAAGAAATAAATAAATAAAATTCCATAAGCCCCAGGGAATTTTAGATTGAAAATTTGGTCTTACTTTTTGGACACAGCAGTATATAATTTGGATTGCTTCATATTGATTCATCAAACAAATAGCTGATTTACTTTGTTTTCTAACAAATGCCCTCGTCTCATACTTCAAATAATACACCCAAAAGTTTACTTTTAATAATACACCTACTCGTCAGACTGAAAACAGTCCTCAGAGAATATTTGCACAGTCCCAGCTCCTTTGACTAATATCGGTATTTCCAGCAGGGCTCAGAGGAAGAAGAAAAAAAAAACAACACAGCAACTTAAGAGAAGGAATGACAGAAGTTGAGGATGATATTAGCAGCAGCAAAAGCCTTAAGCTGTCTACAGCATGGACGATCATTCGTCTTCGAGGCTATCTTTTACAGCATAGCGCCAGACTCCCTGAGTGTTATTGCCGCCATAAGCTTCTCATTGTAGTTAGAGGCATATTTTTTATTTGAACTAGAAACAATAAACCGTAAATGACCAGGAAATAAATAGCTATTTGAGAGTACTTTTTGAGAGCTTTAGTTTGAAAGAGAAATAAGAATGAAGCATTTGGTTATTTTGAGAGTAAACGTAGATTTTGTAATAAAAAATGGTGAAAAGTGTGAATTTATTCTAATTATAAATATTATTAAATAGTCATTTAACCGTAATTAGCTTAAACATATCCATTCAACCAATTGAATTTAATTGTGAAATTTTATTCATATATTTTTTTTATACTTCGTTAAAGAAAAAAATAATGTATTCGTAATAAAATTAAATGGCTGTGGTTAGTTTCTCTGAGATCCTGATCTTCTGATATATCAAAAAACTCTTACTTTAAAAAAAAAAAAGGAAGGAAAATAATTTTATCTAGCTCTTTGATATGCGAACTGGCTATGCAACTAATAAAATAGTCAAGATTGGCTTGTCATTCTGTTAAAAAAATAAATAATAGTATTGCATACTGCATTTTGAAAAGAGATTTCTAGGATGCTTATATAACCTGGAAACAGAATACTTTTTAAATTTATTCTTCATTTAATAAAAAATAAATATATTTATGTCTGAATATACACTGAAGTGACAAAAGTTTGGGATAGCAATATGCAAATTTTCAGATGGCAGTAGCATTGCGTAGAACAGGTATAAATGCGCAGTGCTTTCGCAGAGCTTTCATTTCTGTTCAAGTTATTCATGTGAAGAGGTTTTGACGATATGACCGCACGACGGGAATTAACAGACTTTAGCTAGACGCATTTAAATTGACATTACTTTTCAAATCTCACATTGTTATATTTTAAATATAACGATATATTACTTTTTTTCTTTTTTTAGTGAAAAATACACCATAAACAGTAATTTATTGTAAATAAAATATTCATTAGCTTAAATAGATATTACAAACTTTTATTTTTGTATGTCATGATATTTAAATATAATATTATAAAACACAAAATAACATACATATCATTATAAAAAATAATTTTATATGCCTTACTAATTAACTATAACTCTCTTGTACTTGAAATAATACACGTAAAGTGCATTTTAATAATATACCTACTCGGCTGACTAAAAACAGTCCTCAGAGAATATTTGCACAGTCCCAGCTCCATTTTGACTAATATCGGTCTTTCCTGCAGGACTCAGAATTGAAGAACTTAAATAGAAGGAAAAAAAAACCACAGCAACTTAAGAGAAGGAATGACAGAAGTTGAGGATGATATTAGCAGCAGCAAAAGCCTTAAGCTGTCCACAGCATGGACGATCATTCGTCTTCGAGGCTGCTCTTTTACAGCACAGCGCCAGACCCCTGAGTGTTATTGCCCCATAAGACCCTGAAACTTCTCATTGTAGTTAGTTTGAAAGAGAAATAAGAATGAAGCAGGCATATTTTTTTATTTGTCATTTACAAATTAGAAACAATATTCAAAATTAATTTATTTTTTAAATGACCAGTTAAAATAAATAGCCATTTGAGTGTTTACATTTTGAGAGCTATTAGTTTGGAAGAGTCAAATAAAGATATATCAGAGGCATTTGAAAAATATTATTTTTTTAGATAATAAATATAAAAAACATATTTCAATTTCATAATAAAAATCGGCAAATGACTTTGATGTGTCAGAAAAACAGTCGGTTTAAAAAAATTGTAAAAGAAAATTGTTTATTATAATTATAAAAAAATTATTAAATAGTCATTTACCCCAAATTAGCTTAAACACATCCATTCAACCAATTGCATTGTATTCAACCAATTGTTGTGAATTAATTTATTTTTTATTTTTATTTTTATACTCAGTTAAAGAAAAATAATGTATTCGTAATAAAAATAAATGGTTGTGTTTAGTTTTCTTAAGATTCTATTATTTTGATATATCAGAAAATATATCAGACGTCAACTTTTACAGACTTTCAGTCGGTTTTAAAAATAGTAGAATTAGAAAAATATTATTACATTTTTTATAATAAATATATAAAAAAAGCATATTTCAATTGTCGTTAAACATGTCAAAGTACTTTCAATCGGCAAATGATTCTGCCCTTTTGATATCAGAAACCCTTATATTTCAGTCGGTTTAAAAAAATTGTAGAATTAGAAAAATGTTATCAAAATTTAATAAAAAATATATTAAAAAACATATTTAAAAGCAAGGAAAAAAATTTAATATATAATAACATGTAAATAATAAAACATACTTAAGTTATTTTGAATTACTTCATATTGATTCATCACACAAATAGGCAATTTGCGCTGTTTTCTAACTAAAGTCTTCTTGTCCAATACTTTAAATAATGCACGCAAAGTGCACTTTAATAATACACCTACTCGGCAGACTAAAAACAGTCCTCAGAGAATATTTGCACAGTCCCAGCTCCTTTGACTAATATCGGTCTTTCCTGCATGACTCAGAAAAAGAAGGAAAAAAAAAAAACACAGCAACTTAAGAGAAGGAATGACAGAAGTTGAGGATGATATTAGCAGCAGCAAAAGCCTTAAGCTGTCCGCAGCATGGACGATCATTCGTCTTCGAGGCTGCTCTTTTTTACAGCACAGCGCCAGACTCCTGAGTGTTATTGCCCCCATAAGCTTCTCATTGTAGTTAGGGGCATATTTTTTATTTGCGTCTGAAACAATAAACCGTAAATGACCAGGAAATAAATAGCCATTTGAGAGTACTTTTTGAGGGCTTTAGTTTGGAAGAGAAATAAGAATCAGGCATTTGGTTATTTTTATAGTAAAAGTAGGATTTCTTAATAAAAAAAAATACCAAAACGCGTGAATTTATTCTAATTATAAATATTATGAAAGAGTCATTTACCCTTAATTAGCTTAAACATATCCATTCAACCAATTGAATTTAATTGTGAATTTATTTATTTTTTTTATAGTTTTATATTCAGTTAAAGAAAAAGAATGTATTCGTAATAAAATTAAATGGTTATGTTTAGTGAATTCTTTCCTTTTGATATATCAGAAACCTTTATATTTCCATCGGATTTAAAAATAGTAGAATTAGATAAATGCTATCAAATTTTTATACTAAATAGAATAAAATGCTTATTTCAATTAGTGTTAAATATGTCAAAGTATTTTCAATTGGGAAAGGATTCTGCCCTTTTGAAATATCAGAAACCTTTATATTTCAGACGGTTTAAAAAATAGTAGAATTAGAAAAATATTTTACATTTTTCAATTTCTACTATAAGTTTACACTCTCCCTATACATATCTTGTTCAAATTTTCAATAGTTAAAAAATACTTTTCATTCATCCACTCAAGTTCAAATACATATTTTTTGAATTTGTAGTGGATGACACCTGATGTTAATACAGTTTTTCAAATATTAATTCATTAATTAAATTTAATTAATTAATTTTAGTTTTTTTTTAGATTTAAGTTGCATGTTTCTAATAATAGATGACGCCAGATGTAAGAGGAAAATTTCAACTTTATTTGTAAAGGACTTTTCTGCAATATAGTGAAAAAAATTAGGAATTGACTTTAAATGTTTTTTTATATATATTACTTGTTTTAATAAATAAAATAAAATGCATATTTCAATTAGTGTTAAATATGTCAAAGTATTTTCAATTGGGAAAGGATTCTGTCCTTTTTATATATCAGAAACCTTTACATTTCAATCGGTATAAGAAACAGTATAATTAGACAAATGTTATAAAAATAATAGATATAATAAAATGATTTCAATTAGTGTTAAAATGTATTTTATAAAAATTTCTTTTGATATAATAAATATAAGAAATAAAATGCATATTTCAATTAGTGTTAAATATGTCAAAGTATTTTCAATTCTGAAAGGATTCTGAACATTTGATATATTAGAAACCTTTACATTTCTATCGGTTTAAAAAATAGTAGAATTAGACAAATAGTATTAATTTTTTTATAAATAGAATAAATTTTATATTTCAATTAGTGTTAAATATGTCAGAGTATTTTCAATTGGGAAAGGATTCTGCCATTTTGATATATTAGAAACTTTTACATTTCAATCGGTTTAAAAAAAAATTGTAGAATTAGACAAATATTATCAAATTTTAATAATAAATATAATAAAATGCATATTTCAATTAGTTTTAAATTTGTCAAAGTATTTTCAGTAAGATTAGTTGCATTTTAAATGTAATAAAAACGTCACCAAGAAAATTATAGGTTATTATCAATTATAAATAGTTACATATTAAGTGAAAGTATTTAAAGGCATATTTTAAAAAATAATCATATTGATGTAGAAATGAATATGATCACAGAAATGAATTATCTTAATGTAGCATTACGTAAATATTTCGAAATAATTAAAAATGACATTATTCATTTTTTAAAATTTATATAAAATGCTTACTCGGATAATATTTAATAAAATATGCATTTTATTTTGTTATATTAATTAAAGTTTAAATATTATGTTATTAAATTGCACAAAAAAAGAAATAATCAGAGAATTCAATTCACTTATTGAATTAACTTTTTGATATAATTGTTTAACAATAAAGCCCTTAAACAAAGGAACATGTCATTTCTAATTTGAAGGACTTTAAATTACATCATTATAAATAGATACTAATGTTAAAGTTGTACTGAAAACTTAGCTACTAAGATATCTTTATCGTGACATAGTAAAAGTATCCATATTTTTTCATTTTAAAAGGCATTATTAAATTACAGGTCGTTTCACTTTCATATCTCGTTGATAAAGCTTCCTTTACAAAAAAAAAATGGGAAAAAAAAAAAGTAAAAATCGTTGAAAAGTAAAAATCGTGCACATTAAATCCCAAGAAAACTTTTCCTTCAGTTACTCCCTAGCCCCGGGGTAGCGAAATTACCCCAACCGCAGGGCAGAATGAACGAGATTTCTATGTGCGCTGGGATCTTTTCTTTTAAAAACTCAGAAGCATTAACATATCAGCGGCAGCTGTTGGTGTGTGTCGTTCATCAATGTCTGAACTTAAGGATAATGGAAACTTAAATTATCTGGAATAAACACAATTTGAAAAAAAATGAGGAGTCTTAAAAATGATTGATGCGGAGCCTGGTGTGTTGTTAATTTATCTTTGTTAGTTTTCGCCAGATAGAAATAAAGGAAGGAAAAAAATGTTATCTAGCTCTTTGATATGCGAAGTGGCTATGCAACTAATAAAGCAGTCAAGATTGGCTTGTCATTCTGCATGGGAAAAAATAGGATTGCATAAAGAATTTTTAAAGAGCAACTGCGAGGATGTTTATATACCCTTGAAAACGCATTATTTTAATTTTATTCTTCATTTAATAAAAAAACAAATAACTTTAATATGTGAATGAATTTTTTTACAGATAAATAAACCTAAATTGATAAAATTTAAATTTTCATTTCACATATTTTTGTATACGAAGATGTATTTCCTTTTTTTTTCATTCTGTTTGAGTAAAAGATACAAATATTGATGTAAATAAAATAACAGTAATTTAATGTAAATAAAATATTCATCAACTTAAATAATTCTTATGTCATGATATTTAAGTATAAAGCCTATTAAGATGCATATAATTCTCAAAAAATAATTTCATGTCTCTTACTAATTAATTACAATTAAATTAATAAATCAAGTTTAAATTTAAAAAATCACGTATAAATCATTGAAGTAATCTTTTTCTTTTCTAAATGTATCCAATTCTATATATTTTAGACAAATTCAAATTAAAGAAAAATATTGCTTTGAAACTTGAATTTTTACACAATAAATATTATTTTAAATGATTACATTGAATTACGTTTTGAGGATACTTATTCATTTGCGTATGCTAAAAGACTCAATTAAAATAATTTTTTTTTTTGAAAATTTAACAGTCATGATTAGTTACACATAACTCTTTAATTAATAATACATAAAAATATATAATATATATAATAATTTGCCGTTAAGGAATTTGATGTTATTTTTTAAATTTAGAATAATATTTTTGTTTTGTGAAAGGCATTCATATTCCATATATATTTCTGTGTGAAGCCTTTATTGAAATTTTTGTGTGTATATTAGTTATTTAATTATTAAATCTAAATAAATGTCTTAAACTCCAATGAATAAAGGATTTAAAAGATTACAGATAACGTAAAAAAGTAATAATAATATTTCTTTTTAAGAATAATGTCTCACATACTTAAAAAGGAATCTTATATAATAAATGTCCTTGAATCTTTGAAATCGTTTAAAAATTTTAAGATAAAATAAGAAGTCACCATGCATTCTCGAGAGAGCTATATAGCTGACCGCGTATGGAGAGAAGTTTAAATAAAATTTATTCTAGATGTGTGAACATGAGAGTGTTTCATCTTTGTAAGACAATTACAAGTTGATTTGTTGTAGTTTAGGTTTTGAGTAGTAGCCATTGCTTTGTGTTATAGAAAATAATTATGTTTGTGTCTACATATCCTATCAATTCCAACATTTCAATAATCATATTCACTTTATGTTCACAATTCTCGAAAGCTAAAAAATCCACTTTTTGAAAGTTTCAGAGTTGCAGATAAAATAAAATTTAAGTAAAGCCCTACTTTTCAATAGCGAATACAATAATATTTACTGATCTGGCAATAATATTTATCAATTATATGGTAATAATATTATATATATTCTGGCAATAATATTTACTGATAATATTATTTTCAAATAAAACCATCAAGAAAAATTGTGATTACTTAAATAAAGTGCTATTTTATAAATCAAATAAAACTGTTAATATGTATGCTTAAAATATGTGGAAGATTATATAATGAAAAGATAAATTGATACACAAAAAATCTGAACAATAATCCTATTCTTAATTAAATAAACCATAAAAAAATATATTTCTTACTTAAAAATAAGGAAATAAATATGTAGTAAATAGAATCGTATTTAGTTACATGAGTAATTTCACTTCCACTAATCAATAATAAGAAATAAAAAGTATTAAAACATTTATTAAGATGAAAAAACTGCCACTTTTAAGTCAGTCAATCACCTTCATAAAATATTTCAATCCGGTCATCATCAACTACCTTGTCCATTTTTTTTCATCCAATACCTATTTTCTGAAGATTACTCAATTTTAAAGAAAACAATTCACAATGTCTCTCTATCGAAAACTTATCAGCTCACTATTTTCCATTACGAGCTTGCCACTGAAATACCCAATTAAAAAATCTCAACAATAATTATATTCATAATTATATAAATGATAAACAATATGCATTACTGACATAATAAAAAAGTAGTAAAAATAGACTTGATTATGTGAATAATTTCACTTCAGTAATCAATAATAACAAATAAAAGAATTAAAAATTATTAAGATGAAAATATATGCTTGTCACTTTTAGGTAATTCACTCACCTTCACAAAATAATTTAATCTGATCGTCATGAACAACCTTTACACATTTTTCATCAATACTATTTCCTGAAGCCACGCAATTTTAACGAAAACAATTCACATTGTCTGTCGATACTGTCTGTTTATACAGCCTAACCCAAGGCTGTAGTGGACTTAATAGGGTAGTACATAAATAAGTATGCAGTACCTAGTACATTAGTTTTATGTAGTACATAGTACTTACATAAAACTAATGAAATAAAAATGTAGTAGTAAAAAATAGATACATAAATGTTTATGTGAATAACTATATTCCCACTAATCAATAACATGAAATAAAATTATTTAAAAACATTATTAAGATGAAATTACATCTTGTCAATTTTAGACCAGTCACTCACCTTCGCAAAATAATACGATCAAGACACCATCAACAATCTTACCCATTTTTTCCCCCAATACCTATTTCATATCAGCCTTCTCCATTACGAACTTGCCACTAAAATATCCAATTAAAAATTCTGAACAATAATTATATTCTTAACAACATAAATGATAAACAATATGTATTATTTACATAAAAATAACGACATCAAAATATAGTAGTAAAAAGATTGGCACTTGATTATGTGAATACTTTCCCTTCCACTAATAAATAATAAGAAATAAAATTATTAAAAATATTATTAAGAGGAATATATACTGTTTTCTACGAAGATATATATATATGAGGATGATATAATATGATATAATATTGATGAAGGTGAGTCCCTCACAAAAAATTCAATCTTGACATCATCAACAACCTTACCCATTTTTTCCTCAATACCTATTTCCTGAAAGAGCAATTTTAACGAAAACAATTCACAGTGCCTGCCCGTTCGAAAACTTATCAGCTCACTCTTTTCTATTACGAACCAAATTAATTTACTTTTAAAGAACGCCAGGACTCGGTGCACAAGACTGGTTGAGGTAATAATAGTGTATTACTTACATAAAGCTAATGGAATAAAAATGTAGTAGGAAAATAGATACATAAATGGTTATGTGAATAACTATATTCCACTAATCAATAATATGGAATACAATTATTAAAAACATTATTAGGAAGAAAATATATGCTTGTCACCGTTAGATCAGTCACTCAGCTTCTACAAAATAATACGATCTAGACACCATTCACCTTACCCATTTTTCCACCAATACCTGTTTCCTGAAGCCAGGCAATTTTAACGAAAACAATTCACAATGCCTGCCGATCGAAAACTTATCAGCTCACTCTTTTTTCCATTACGAACTTGCCACTAAAATATCAATTAAAATGAAACAAGAAACAATGCGAGTGTACCACCCAAAATTAATTTACTTTTAAAGAACGCCAGGACTCGGTGCACAAGGCCGTAGTGGAAGGTGGTAGCAGTGTTGATAACTAATCAGATGCGTTGTTTTGGAATTGATTATGCTGGGGCCGGGGCCTGATTAATGGAGAAAAGGCGACTAAACTCCAAAGAGAGGACTTCCGTAATCTGGAAAATTGCGATAAGCCAAATGAAGCTTTTCCTGGATAAAAGAGTAAGTTGAGGAACACGAGGGTGGAGGCAAACATTTTTAATTAAATAATGATAGAAGAATGGGGGAATGTTACAGAGAAGCGAGCTTGCGGCCCTAAAAGTGCCATTATTGCCCAGTTTCTCACGGATATTTTTTACCCCTTTTGCAATTATTGTTATCACTTTGGCGAAGAAAGTTGTAAAAGTGATTAGTGGGAAAAATATCCACTGGATATTATGGGTTTCGCTAAAGGGCTTTAGTGTTTCCGCTTCATTCTTACATCTGAATTGAGGTTGTTCCTTTTGGTGAAGCTTTAAATATTGCTTTGCTGGAATAAGAGTTATGAAAAGGATGGTGAATATATTTCAGGTAAATATATTAGAAAGCATACTAAATTATATTTCAGATAAATTATATTTGAAAACATATTAAATTATATTTCTATAAAACAATTTTAAATAAATCAAGCTAGTGATATATATTGTTTTTATTTTTTACATCAAATATCCCATGTTTTACATAGCTAGTAGAATATGTTGAAATGTTTTTAAATTCTTATATTTGAATAACTTATAGAAAATAATTTACAAATAAAAATTTTTCTGAAAGCAGTGACTTCAAATACTGCATTAGTTGAATTTGCACCATCCTATGTAAAATGCTCAAGTACCATTTAGTTGTTAGTTGGGCTAAAGATTTGTTAGAGGCATCGGTATTAACCGATTGCCTTTCAGTACCTTTTTAACAATCCATGTCTAGAAGTCTCAGATAATAGAGGACATCTTCTAAACAATAAAATAAACATATTTAATTAAAAATGATAACGTAATTGGGCAACGTTACATATATCTTAACCTGCTGTTCGATTGTTTTAAAGATAATATAGTAAATGAATATTTTCTTAATAAGTGATTAAAAATTGTTCAAAGTCGTATATGATACATTAACGCAGTAAAATTTGTGATTTAATAAATATCATATGTTTACTAAATATATGAAGGGTTTCATTACCCTGGATAATTAAGCACAAGAATGCTGTGCCCTGATGTCCGCTAGACAGGAACGTTTGACAACCAACAATTAGATTTATTATCATTGAATTAGATTTAATCCCCTTCCCATTAATTTTATACCCTGGAAAATCTACTTCCAAACGTCTACCACATGATCGGTGGTTCAGAACAGCCTATAAAGATCTATTGAATGGGACTTTCGGACTTTTTAGACAACAACATATATATAAAGACTCTCTAATTAAGAAACAGTAGTATTTTAAAAGATAAGAATTTGTGTAGAACTGTAAGAGATTAGAACTTAAGCAGAAACGTAATAGACTTCAGGTAGCGAAAGCTAGAATGATAATGAATACATGACAAAGTTCATCTGATAACGGACTAACAGATAAGCGGAGGACAAATAGTTTAAAAACCTGTTACGAGTGTGCAAATACTTAGTAATATTTACTATTCTATTGTCCTTAGTTGTTAAGGCAAACAAAAAAACAGTTAAATATTTCTGAACAGAATTAATGGGCAACATGAATCATCAAGTACACATGTTGCGCAAATAAATCCTGCAGTTCTTAATTAATTACGAAACAAAAGAAATAATTATAAATAATAAAATTATAGTCAGGCTTGCTGACACAGGTAGTTTGGTAAGAATAATGAAATGATTAAGCTTTGAATTTTTAAAAAGCAAATAGTTTTATCGGAAATTGACAAACCCTCAAATTTCAATTATATGATCTTTTTGGAAAATAATTACAAATATTAATAAATGTAATCAAATATAATAATATGAAAAAATTTAATGCAATAAAAATAGTACGTATTTTTTTTTTTAAATCATGAAATTTTCTTTTGATTTATTTCATGTGTGGTTTGGATTTATTTCATGTTTTCTGTGGATTTATTTCATTTCATATGTTTCCTTCTCTGATATGTTTATTTATATGTGCTAGTTATTGCAGATGTTTAGGTATATTATTAAATGGGTTATTTCATAACTCTTAGTGGTTAATGTGTGTATTAGGAAGGTGGTGTAGCGTGTTCTTTTTAAGAGCGAAATATTGTTGTAAAAGTTTAAAGCTTAAAGTCCCAAACAACACGACAATGCCCTCTAGACAAGATCGCTTTACAATTTCGAATTAGATTTAATGCCCCTGGGAAATCTACTGCCAGTCGTCTGCCACGTTGTCGGTTTTTTAAGACCCCCGAATGTAGATCTATTGAACTGGACTTCCGGAAACAACGGGTAAATAAAGACTCTCGAACTAGAAACTGTAAAATTGTTCAGAACTTGGAGTGATAAAAACTTGTGTAGAACCTTAAGGGGGCTGTGAGACATTATAACTTTCGACAAATCTCTAATAAAATTCGGGGACGGAACATTGTATTACTATGAAAAATCTTATGATAGTTAAAAAAAAAATACTTCTAATGTAAATAATTTATATATTGTGCATGAATCTCACCTTGGCCACACAGGGATCCAGCTGCTCAAACAAACAACGACGGTATTTACTACACTAATATAATTAATTAAAGAAAGCATTTCGTTCATTATGAAAGCTATATGTAAATTCATAACAAAAAAAATGTCTTTATATATATTTTCAGTTACCAGCCAAACACATTCAAATTGTTTGAAAAGGACATAGACTAATTTGTAGTTCTTTACACCTCCCCATGTTTAATAAATAAATATAAAAAATGGGCATGTTATGAAAAATATAAGCTAAGGAATAACTGAGTAAATATTGAGCATTCAGTGTACATTTTCATCATTCTTAAAATAAACACACAACCGACTGTATTATAGAACGTTTTCTTTTCCATAACAAAACGCTATTAACATAATTTAGTGGAGTAAATATTCGTTCAGAAAACATTAAAAAATAACTAAATATATACTGCTTTGGAAATACATTCTTCTATCTCTTATTTAATTAATTACAGTAAACAACGTCGTCCTGAGACCCGTACAGTAAACAAGTGTGCGAGGCAGGGAGGTGTTAAACTTAATTACGAGACTGAGACACTTTGAACTAAATAATGACTGCAGCAATTACTACGCTATTCATTACTGAAACTCTGCAGAGATTTAAAAGTGGAAGAATTCGCATCTATTACCGATTCGAAGATTTAAAAAGAAGAATTTATTATCGAAAGAGGTTCGGTGACACAAAGCAGAAAAAAAAATAACTCCAACAGGAAATGATTTGGACTGAAAGGGTGATTAAGCGAAGTGAAGAGAGAGACAATAAATGAAAGATTACATACAAATGGATAGTCATTGTCGCCGAGGAACGTATTGTGAGAAATCCAATTTATGAAGAATTTTTTTCTTAGCTTTTTATTTAAAACCTTTAGACCGGCAAGGCGATAATTTACTGCAACGGAATTAAATTTTGGCGGAGATGGAATACTGCAATTAGTTTGTTGAATGGAAATTCAATACATTTCAAGGTGCTGTTTGATACTGAAGAATGCATTTTGAAACTGTATTTAATCTTTTTTTTTTTAACGATTCATTGTAAATAATGCTAAAATTAGAATATATATAGATTTAAAACATCGTTTATTATTTTAATTCAAGTGCATATTTATTCTAATCAATAAGAATTTAAATGTAAGTATTCAATGCAAATAATGCTAAAATTAGAATATAAATATTCAAAAAATTGTTGCTTTTAATTCTAGTGTATATTAATTGTAAGCAATAAGAATTAAATATAAGTATTTAAATTAATGTGCTTTTCGATAGTCACAACTATTTAATGGTCTTTTAACCTACATATAGGAATGAAGATCTGGAGGGGAAAAAAGAATACTGCAATTAGTTTGTTAAATGGAAATTCAATACATTTCAAGTCTGTTTAATGTGCACCAACAGTCGGTTTAGCGTACACTACAGTCGGTTTAATGTGCAACTCATGCCAAATAAGTTGTAATTTCGATTCAAACTATCACTGGCCACCGAATTCCCTTTCTTTATGCAGCTTACAATGCCATCTATTAGTGTACTTTGGAACTTTTTTTGAAACTATATTTTTCCCCCTTTCTTCAAGTATCTTCAGTTCAAATTTGAACTCATTTTGACGAGTGATTCTTTTTTACAGCATTTTGAAAGTAGGTCTTTAATTATAATCACCCTGTATATTTCACAATTAAAAACATTTTTTAATTATTTGAAAATATGATTTGTAAAAAAAAATAATTAATTTGAAATAGTAACGCCGTTTAATAAACTTCAGTTGTAGTATATTTCATTGTATATTTCAATACCTGAAATATATTATTTGTAAACTTTTATAATTTATTTTACAACTAACTTAATTACCATGAGTAATAATTATAAGGAAATTCTTATCGTTAAAAATGTGCTTATCGAGTTTTCTTTTATCAATTATATGAGAATGCAGAATTATTTCCAAAATTTATTTAAGTGAATAACGTTATGAGAAGCCTATTGTGAAGTTTTGAACAGCTAACGCTTAATATAAATTGAATCTATGTCAATTAAATGCATCCTAGACAGTTAAATGATATTCAAATCACCATAATTAGATGATTAATAATTATATGTGATTTTAAGATATCATAAATAATATTCCTTAATAATGATGTCATTCAAAAGTGTATCCTAATTTTGGAATTGATATATATTGTGTTTCCCCAGAATGTTGATTATTAGACCTAAAAATCACGAAATATTTAGACTATTTATACAATTTAAAATCGCATACATATTTAATACGGAGCATTATAATCAGTTATTATATTATTATATTTATAATGGAAATATCATATTTTCATTATGAATGGATAATCTTTTTTATTTTTTAACAAAAAATTGCATTTTATATACTAGTATTTATTCAAAAACGCTTTTAATCGGACAGTCAATTCGATATTTTCTTTGGACACCACACATATCATTCAGTTGAGACTGATTGTAAAAATATTTTGGTCCTATAATTTGCATTGAATAAATATGAATTCAAGTTATCAATATTAATTATAAAGCTGGCTAATATTAATTATAAATTCTGACATCAAATAAAATTCCAACAACAAGAAAGGCTAGATAAATGAAATTTCCGAGACATACTAGTAAATCGGAAAGATGAGCAAGGCAAATAAGAGAGTTGCTATTAGCGTATCTTTAACATTAAAATCAGGTGTACCTTAAACACGTGACATAAATTTCGTGAGCATTAATTATCTTAAAGACTGAGTGAAGATTACATTTAAGGGGACGAAGCAGGTAGTAACAGCATTTCAATGAGTTTGGACAAGGTGTTTTCTTTCCACGATATAGCAGACAGACTCTGCTAGGATGTATCCGATTGTTAGCAGCACTGGTTACAGGAATCAAATGCAACAAGAACAGTATCTGAAATAATAATTATATGTGATGCACACAAGCCGATTTTGAGAGGGACGACAATCATATTCTCCTTATGGTTGTAGATTATGCTATTAGATCTTCAGCAGAAATTTGAGCATTTGTTTGGACCATGAATGACCCAACTAACAATAACAAATCTATTATTTGGAGGACAGCTCCGCCAGACATTCTATAGCCTTCATGCAACTAACCTCAAATCATCAATAACTAGAACGTCAGTGGTGTCAAACTTGGATTCTTTTGGGGACGGAGTGAAAATCTGCTGTGTTTTCAGATGAGCATTGCTTCTGTTTTAGTGGGGGTGGTAATGGTCGTATGGGGGTTAAAAGGACGCCAGGCGAGCTGCAGGAGCCAATTTGCCTAAGTCACAGAAACACTGGACCTAACAGGAGTTATGATCTTGATATCAATTTCATATGGAAACTGGAGTACTTTCATCGTCACACCATCATAGCAAATTCGTACGAGAGGCTGGTGTTTGAACTAATTATGATGCCATTTTTAATCAAAATTCCAGGTGTGGTTTTCGTATTAGAGACTGACGTTCACTATATGTAACTTATGATGACAGTCTAAACATACGAAATTCCTTACAAACAAGTATAATAAAAAAAAATATTTTTTTTTAAAATCAATTCCTACTTTTTTTCACTATATTGCAGAAAGTCCTTCATAAATAATTTTCATTCATTTTTTTAAGTTTATCTGGCGCCATCTATTGGTAGATATAGGCAACTTAAATCGAAAAAAAACTAAAATTAATTAAATAAATTTAATTAATGAATTAATATATGAAAAAAACTGTATTAACATCAAGTGTCAACCACTACAATTTAAAAAAAAATGTATTTGAACTTGAGTGGATGAATAAAAAGTATTTTATTAACAACTGAAAATTTGAACAAGATATATATAGGGAGAGTGTGAGCTAATAGAAGGAATAGAAAAAAAACTGGCAAAGTCATCCAAAGGCTACAACCACAAATAAGGATTGACATTTATCAATTACATTTGACAGTTTAGTAGTTTCTCCTCTCTTTCGTAATCTTTAAACAGCCAAAGATCGCGAATTTCAAGAGTCTAGAGAGAAGGCAAGTTCCATAAAAATAATACATTTGCAAGAAGACTTATTTGCTTACCATTCCGTCTGCACACAGGAAAATTCGTTTATCAACCTACAGTAAGCATCAGGTTTGTATCAGTAATCATTGGAAGATCTTTCTATTCACTTAAATTCCTGTTCAACGTAACTACTAATTCTCAGCGTATTTTCATCTGCACAGAACCAAGGACATCTGTACCTGTCTTCCAAATTCCGAGAAAAAATCACTATGGCAGTGGGGATTTGGTGGTCTGGGTAGGTATTACGTTGAATGGGCAAATATATGTGCTGTCCCTTGTAAGAGTCTCTCTGACTGCATTGAAGTACATTTTCAAGGATGTAACACTAGCTGATTTTTTTAATGTAGAGCAGTGGATATTCATAAGGTTCATTTGGTGAATGGAAATACCGAATATTTACTGGAGGGATTGTCTAATCATATATCCGCATTATTCTATCTAGGATGATGCTCATGGGATGTCAATTACAACTTGCTTTCAAATTTAAAAGTCCTCCCAGGGAGGGAAAACCGTAATGCTGTAAAATAAGGTATTCATATTCTAAAGTATAATACTGGTAATTAGGTAGTTGTAAATCTCATAACTTTGTAAAATTTTTGTAATTGTAATAGTGGATCATATATCAAATTAATTAGTATTTGTGTTTGATATCAGAACTTCTGTTATTGAATTTATGGCTCTGGGGAGTCTTGAGTGTGATAATGCATATGTAGCTTACCTATTGTGTGGCTGTATTTTTTCAATTCCTGCTATTAGTTCACACTCTCCTATATATATCTTGCTAAAATTTTCAATCGTTAATAAAACACTTTTTATTCATCCACTCAAGTTCAAATACAGTTTTCTGAACTTGCAGCCTATGACACTTGATGTTAATACAGTTTTTCAAATATTAATTAACTAATTAAATTAGTAATTAAGTTTCATGTATCTACCAATAGATCGCGCCAGATGTAAGAGTAAAATTTCAACTTTGTTTGCAAAGGACTTTTGTGCAATATAGTGGGAAAAAATAGGAATTGACTTTAATTTTTTTTTTCATATTACTTGGTTTTGTACTATGCCAACCTATGACCATACCTAATTCTCTTAAAATTTGTTCAGATATCAGTAGTTATGCGTTCTATCAAAAGTGAAAATTCTCTTAATTTTGAACACTAGCATTAAAACTAATTTTGTAGAAATAAATTTAAAATTTCATTCCTTTTTTAAATCATCATTGCAAAAACAAATAAATAAATAACGATAATAAATTGCGAATGTTTGATGCAAGTTTTGCATTCATTATGTATAAATTATTATTTTTCTAATTACAATATTATGATGATTAATAGCGTACAAAAATGTTCAATGCCATAAAATAGAAATTAGAAAGATTTTAGACATTACAGAACAAAAGTAAAATTAATCTCTAATAATGAAAAAAGAGTTTTATGCAAATATAAAGCAGAAATAATTTCGAGATCAGAATTTCAATCTGCTTTGTAATCTGTTTAATGTTACTGCACTCTCTCAACGAAAGATAATTTCAGAGAACGTGTTTCCAAAACTACATCAGATTGTATCGTTTTTTTAGGTACATATTGGCTTTACCTTTCACGATTCATTATACTTCGCTGTTCTTTTTTTGATTTATGCAGCGGAAAATAAGGTAAAAACAACGCCAGTTTTACTAATTTTTTTCTATTCTTTTCTTTTGCCGGCATGTCGATCAAATATTCTTCAGCATAACCACAATTATTGGTTAAAAATAAATAAAGATGAAAAATACAGCTTTAAAAAATCACAAGCTTCAAAGAGCTCTCTCCACATTCGTTTAATGGAAGATCGCGCTGTCTAAAACAGAAAAAAAAAAAATGTATAATGCACTAAAAAAACAAAAAAATGTGAAACAAAATTTCGTTGAAAAAATTCAAAAAGCTAATGACTTTTTCTTTTCATCCTTCCCTCCCCCACCCTCCGTGCAATTCAAGCTTCAGTGAAGTGCATTTTTTTTTTACTAATAGCGTTTTACTTTTTTTTTTATATATAAAAAGCGTTTTTATATATTAGAGATTTTTTTTTTTTTTTATTTTTAGGGGGAAAAAATATGAAATTCTTGGTTCGTTTGATTCTAAAGCAAATTGAAGTTGAAAACTTGAAAGACAGCTCTAAATGAATAGTGATTGCAGCTTTCAAATAAGTTTGCAATTTTTTTTATCAAAATTTCTTTTTGTATTTCTTTTAGCTGTAATTAAAAGCTATCAGATATCTATTATTTTAAAAAATTAATGTATTTTTTTATTTTACAAAATTTGCACTTAAAATAAAAATTAAGTATATTATCTTATTAGATCTAATAAATTGACTTATTTGATTGTAAATTATTGTAAATCTTATATTACATTTAAATTGTACCTAGATTAAAAATAAATTTGCATTAAGCATATTTAAATATATTAGTAGAATGTTTTTCGAATTGTTTAAAGTAATATATGCTTAAATATTATATTTTGACTGTTTTTAGATATCTTTTTTAATTTCATATTTATATTTTTCCTCTCAGAGATATTATTTGGAGTGTTCTGTTCCCTTTTTTAAGTTTTTCTGACTTAATGATTTATCGTGTCGATGTCATAAACATGGAAAAGCTTTAGTCACCAAATTTGTAAAACCAATATATTTAAGTAATGTTTCTGCAAACCCATTAAAGATAAAATTAATTGTGTCTATAAAATAGAATATGACGTCTTATAATATGTGTAACCAAATTATTAAATGAAAATTGATATAACATATGTAAAAAAATGTAATATGTAAAAGCAATAAATTAACTTCTATAATATTACATTTCCAAATAAGCACAGGCATATAAAAAGTGTAAATTACTTAAAGTAATTTATTCTTAAATATTATATTTTGATATTTCTTTTTTTTTTTTTTTTTTTTTACTTTTAGGGACATTATTTGGAGTGTTCCTGTCCCTTTTTTGACGATTCCCCAACTTACGGATTTATAGTGTCCATGTCATAAATATGGAAACTTCGGTTTGTAAAACTAATAGATTTCAGTTATGTTTTTGAAAACTCATTTTTGATAAACTTAATTGTGCCTACAATATAGTATATGACTTAGTCTTAAGATATGTGAGATCACATTATTTTCTGATAAACGTTATAACATAAGTAAATACAATAAATTAACTTCTCTAATATTAGGCTTCCAAATAAACACAGGCATATAAAATGTGTAAATTACTTAAAATAACCTACTCTTAAATATTATATTTTGATATTTCTTTTTTTCCCTTCCAGGGACATTATTTGAGTGTTACTGTCCCTTTTTTGATGATTCCCCAACTGACGGATTTATCGTGTCCGTGTCATAAATATGGAAACTTCGGTCTCCAATTTTGTAAAACCATTATATTTACAAACCCATTATGATTATTATTTCTGCAAATCCATTTATAATAAAATTTTCTGTGCCTAAAAAAAAGAATATGGCTTTGCCTTGTAATTCGTGTAATTAAATTATTATATGACATATATTATAACATGTGTAAAAACAATAAATTAACTTCTATAACATTACGTTTCTCAGTAAGCATATACCTATAAAACATGTCATTTTTAGAGTATGCTATTGTTAAGAATACAAAAATATATAGTATATACGTCACTTTTCCAAAATATTAACGCCCTACGGTTCTACTGGTATATATTATGATATGCAAGTCCTTCCTTTTCCCATATATCCCACTCCTCGTTTATGTAATAGTCTAGACAACAATTTCATACGTTACTGATCTATAATAGGTTTTCTTCCGCAAGATGTCGCAATAGAAACTTATGTTTTAAATGCAAACTATGCATAGTTATTTAAAATTTAACATTATCATTATTTAACATGTCATCATTTTTAATTATATATTACTATTAATAATATTTTAAATTATATTTAAAATATACATAGAAAAAAATAAATTTGCATTAAACATACACTCATGTCCATAAATTAATGATAATGAAGTTCAGGCAAAGAAAGAGACAGAAACAAAACAAATTTGACTTATTTGTAAAGTCTATTTATTAAACAAAAGGTAAAGAGCAAAAAAGATTCTATATGTTTGACATAATTAATAAAAATTGCGGTTTTTACACCCTGGAGCAAATTTAAAAAAGAACCTATTTACAAAAAACAGTATAACATGGTTAATATGATGGTTAATATGGAGTATGTCTCCCGGACGATGCAATACAGGCCTTACAACGCCTACGCATGCTGAGTATCAAATTATCAATCTGATCTTGGGGAATATTACACCACTCATCAAGCAATGCCCTCCGAAGTTCCGGTTGACAGGTGGGAGGGGGTTGACGGGCTGCAATTCGTCGGCCAAGCATATCCCACACAAGCTCTATTGGATTCAAGTCCGGCGAGTATGCTGGCCAATCTATACGGGTGATATCCTCCAATTGAAGGCATTCGTCTACAATGTTTGCACGGTGAGGACGGGCGTTGTCATCCATAAACAGAAATTCAGTACCCATGGCGCCCCGAAACAAACGCACGTGTTGTTCCAGAATGACATCCCGATAGATGTGGCCTGTCATCGTTACACTCTGAACATGCAGGTCAATTCTGGAACCAAGAATAATTCCTCCCCAACGTGCCATCCTCCACCACCGTAACGGTGTCGGTCAATGGTGTTCTCTTGGTGGTAACGGGTACCTGGCGCTCTCCATATGAAAGTCCGGCGAGAATCACACAGCAAACTAAACCTGGACTCGTCGGAAAACATCACACAAGACCACTGTTGTTGTGTCCACAATGCATGTTCTCTACTCCAGGTTAATCGCAGGTAACAGTGAGTTGTGGCAAGTGGAACACATCTGACAGGCCTACGAACATATAGACCAATGTGCCCTAAGCGTCTGTACACGGTCTGCCTTGAAACTGTCACACAGGTTGCTGTAGAGAGCTGACGAGACAGGTCTTATGCTGTGCTCCGTCTGTTTCTTTTGGCAGTAACTGCTAAATACCGTTCTTCATTCGGCGTTGTAACTCGGGGGCGACCTGAGCTGTAACATCTACTCACATTACGATCCTCTTGGAATCGTTGACAAAGCTTGAAATGACACTCTGGGCGATTCCAAGTTCCTCGGATACTTCCAGCTGGGTACGTCCACATTCCAGTCGTCCGTTAATTCTACCACGTAAAAAATCATCCAAATGCTTCCTTTGTGCCATAACTATGCGGTTATTGCACTGAAAGGCTTTTAAAGCGCTTGTGAACAATTTTACTTCTTTGCCACCATTCCTTATGTACCCCTCTCTTACACTCTCGTCATTGTGACGTACTATCCGCGCCATCGGGTGGTTTCCTGTAATTTGCATATTCTTCTTCAAGATGTGTGTGATAATTCTACAGGTGAAATTTTTATTTTAGAGTTCAATTTCTGTGTGATTCTGAATTATACTTAATTTATGGACATGAGTGTATTTAATGCATATTAGTAACAATAGTATAGTATATTGTATGCAATAGTACATTAATAAAATGTATTTCGAATTATTTAAAGTATTATATTATATTTTGATTCTCTTTTGATATATTTTTAGTTTCAAGTGAATTGTATTTGAAGAGTTCAGTTCCCTTTTTTGATATTTTCCCGACAGACGGATTTATAGAGTCCATTTTATAAATATGGAAACTTTCTAATTGGCTTCTGTCTCCAATTTTGCAAAATCAAATATAGAAATCATATTTCCGCTAACCCATTTACTATATAAATAATTGTGCCTACAATATAATATATGACTTATTTGTCTTATGATGCTTGAAATCAAATTATTATGTGAGAAACGTTATAACAAATTTAAAAAAAAAACAAATTATATTCTATAATAATACATTTATCAATAAACACAAACTTATAAAACGTGTCATTTTACTGTGTGCTATTTTTAAGAATTCAAAAATGTATAGAGTATAGATCACTTTTCCAAAATATCAACGCCCTACCGCTCTACTAGTATATATTATGGTATGCAAGAAGATCTTCCCTAAGCCAGCTTTTCATATATTTCCCTCACTCAGTTTATTTAACAGTCTAGACAACAATTTCATACGTTACTGGTCTATAATAAGTTTTATTTCGGAAGATGCCGCAATAGAAACTTATCTTTTAAATGCTCTTAAAATGTGAGCTATGCATAGTTATTTAAAATTGCATCTTTCAGTTTTACATATTTTTGCAATTTTCTTATTTATGTAACAACATATCATAGAAAACAGACTTTTAGGGGTTTTGTTATTTATTCGTGTTATCTTCTATACATTTTAAAATGCGTTCGGCCAACATTTATCTCAAAAAATAAAATGCAAACAACTGAAGATAATAAAAACGAAATGGAAAATGTTTTATGTTGAAATTTATAACATGTGTGCAGAAAACATGAAACTTCAAATAAAAATAATGTTTTATTTTTATAATAATAAATTACAATAAAATAATTCATTGAAATATTTTGACAAAGCATTAAATTGTATTATAAATCAGTGAACTTTATTTTTACAACTTGTGATGATATTAAATTTAAAACAATTTTCTGGTATAAGTTTTAAATATTATAAAATAGTGCTATTTCTCTCTAATTTAAAGAATGGAAAAATAATTGTTTATTAAAAAAATAAATAGTTCCTAAAATTATATATAGTTTCCACGAAAAAAATGAAATAACTTTACATTTATTTTCCATTGATAATAATTTTATGATTCTGTTTTAATCGATAATAATGATTTTGATAACAATTTTAATTTTAAATATTTTTTTCATAAATAATAATTTTAATTTTAATTTTTTATAATTTTTACATCAATAATTTTTAATTATTATTTTTTATGATTTTTTCCATCGATAATAATGATTTTTATAACAATTTTAATTATAAACATTTTTTTTTCATCGATAATAATTTTAATTCTAATTTTTTTATTTTTTTTCCATTGATAATAATTACATTTTTTATGTTTTTTTATAGATAATAATAATTTTCATATAATAATTAAAAAATATTATTTTAGTAGTAAATGTAATTTTTTTTGTTGTTGAACTATGGTGGTCTTCGTGTTCCGCTGATGTAATGCATTTTAGAACTGTTTAGCGTCAGTCAGTATTTACTCGGAACTGTAAAACTGCATTGTAAAACTCAGAAAACTCGTATTAGACAGCCTGGTGACAGATATGAAACTCTTGATATAAATTGTCACAAACGCCATCGAGTCTCTCCGTTATAACAGCAGTGACAAAAGCATTGGATTCGAAACTTAGTTTATTCCCCCATTAGCTGTGCACGTTATCACTCAGCTACTGGTTGAGTTAAATACCATTTTAATGCATCTTTTAGTTCGATTGTAAATTAATAACTATGTATGTAATAAAATTGGTAATAATTAATACTTGTATGTATAACATTTCTTATTAAAAAAATTAAAGATCAGTATAAGTATTTAAAATGTAATATTTTTTAAAATGTTTAAAACACATTATTTTTAATTTATTTAGACCTTATTATATAACTATAATTTTTAAACGATTATATAAAATGTAGCTGTTAAACTTTAAAAAAAAATATCAATATGAAATACCAGTTAGACAGAATGGCTGTGCTGCTATAACAAATGAAATTTCAAGGCACCTTGTTTCTTTGTGAAACATAATATATTCAGCAAATAATTTTTAAATAATATTAATTTTTGCCAGAAGGATGCATACTCATTTATAATATTGAGATAAAATGTCCAGTTTTCAGAAGAAAATTTTGGGCTATCGTGATAATGAAGACAGCATATTATGGTTGGGAGCACAGTAAAAAAAATATAAACATTTCAATGATTCGGAGGATGAGACAAAATTTCGCATTTGATGGTACTAATCACATTACGCCACATTTATAGTATCTGATTTTCAAGAACTACAGCATTTATTCTGTACACCAAAGCTTATCTTAGTACTCACGGAATCTTCCGTATGTTAGTGTTATTATGTGTGGATAACTTTTTTAATAGTAGGATCATGTGGAGGGAACAGGTTGGCGGACAATGCTAGCTCATGTCCAATATACTTATTTAATTAGCTTTTTGGTATAAAAGTTAAATCTTGGAATTCCCAGTATGTAACTCTGTATGAGACAACTAATAACAGAAATTACTAAAAGCTGATTTACTGGATGCAGATTTCTACATACTTCAGCAGATAATGCAGAAATGGTAATTTTTCTGCAGAAAAAGAAAAGTGTTTTATTGAATTTCATAAATTTTCCTGCAATTTTAATCTATCGGCACTGAATTTACCATACATTCTTTGTGGAATACATTTCGCAGCAACATAAGTTTCGAATGCTATGCATAATTTTTTTTTTTGTATGATTTATTTTATTTTAAATATTTGAGGTCAGTTGCATAAAAACATGCTTTCATAACGTTCTTATAGGCTATATTAAAAAAAAAAAATTTAAGGATTCAAAAATCAAATTAGAATCGAGGAAAATTCATTCTCAAGAAGTCTTTTATAAAACATTAAAAAAAATGATGCAAATTAATGAACATGCGTAGTAGATTTTTGTAATTATATTAATGGAAAAAATTCAGATCTTATCTGGTTATCTTATATAATATCATAAGATAGAATAGTTTAATGAACAACTAAGTAATAATGGCCTTTAGTGCATCTCTGTCAGTGCATACACATCATTCAATAAGGCAATCATTGTTATTGCCTCAGGTTGAATATAGAATGGCAATCCACAGTTTGAAACAATCACCACAATGTAACTTCTGTTCAATTGTTACTTTCTCTTTTCTTTCACGAAATAATATTCAGTCAGTCTGTGAGCTTTTTATTCGTGCATTTATTATTGGTTCTGAAACTCAATTCACAACGCATATAAAATCTCACCGTCATAAAAATTTATTACTTAAGAATTAATAGAAATGTCACCATCAAAACAAAAGTTCTAGTTATTAGTTTATTCATATTTTATTGTTGGAAGAAGATTCTTTGGGTGCTTTATTTGTGTGTTTTTTTTGCTGTATCAGATTCAAAAATGTTGAACAAACTTTCATTCAAGAAGAAATTTTTTTCCAAAGTTTAGAACCAGTAGAATATAGTTTTTTTTTTCCCAAAACGGAGGTTAGTTTTTCTTTTAGGTTGCAAAATACTTGGTTGGAGAAATACTTGGTCTTTTTGGTTGCGAATACTACCAGATCGGCAGTGTAAATATTTTTACTGCATGCATTTCGTTCAGTAGTTATTGATATGTGTACTCCAGCATTTTGAAGCAAAACGATAGTAATTTTAGGGGGTGCTAAACTAAAATTTTTTGTTTTTATTTGATGAATAAATAAAAAAACTACGATTATAAATTAAACGTTTAAAGAATTCTTTTCGAAAAAGAAGTCTTTAAATTTGTACTTTCCATTTCTAAGTGTTATACTTCGAAAACCAAATTTACTAAACACCCTTTACCAAATTTACAAGTAAAATTTCATTTAACAAATTTAATTCTTCAAATCTCAAATTTAATTTTTATTTCAGCATATATAACAGAAATCTTTGTTTGTTCGAAACTAATTTTCCCATTCCCATTTTTAAACCGATTGTAAATCACTGCAATTAATTTGCAATTTTCAAGATTACGAAATATTTTTACACCTTCAAATATCATATGTCTCAGTTTTTAAATTAAAACAATGTATGTATATGTTTCCCAATAACTATTTTACAGTTCGGTGTTCAAATAATTATGAAACTTCAGATAATGATTTCGACAAAAAAGGCCCTCTATTAAATAATGAAAACGCATTTTTCATTTTAAATTGAAATTTACGAATAATTTCTGCACTTAATATTATTAGGTTAATATGCTCAACAAACTTCGTTTTTAAAGAATAATTCGAGCTAAGTACATGAGACTTGAAACTTTAACGTAACAAATGATGGATGATCTTGCTAGAGTTATGTGAAATTAAATACTTCTAAGCTACTTTCGTTACTACGTGCACGCATATTGTTGTAGTATAAAAATATACTTTAAAATTTGTAAACACTTACCTTTGTTCACTAAAGAAATTTTCCTTGTTTCTTTTCAAATACTTTAGTGTTTATAAGATTAGCCATGATGCGTTAACTTCAAAATAAATCAATAATAATTTTCAAAACAAGCCCTTATTTTTTTTTTTAATTCCATCTATTTGTGAGCATATTTAATGAATTTTTCTTAAGAATGTGGATTATTTTTTTTGCCATGATTTTGTTATTTTCCACTTCATGAACTAATCAAAATTCTTAAAAAGTGACTTTATAAAGTTCAATGCATTCTACATATAAGCAAATTTTGTATAGAAATTATCTTTCTCGGAGTTTTGTACCGCAAAATTTTCAAAACATGTGCATACTACTTTAATGCACCTGGTTATTAATTATAAGTTTATTGCTGACGTGCCCTTTGCAATGAAACAATACGAGTATTTTTTTTTATCAACTTGGAGCTGCTAAGTGAACATCCGAGTTATACAACTTTGATCATTGTACTGCATTGTGCTAGCTTCCACGCTGTTAAATATATCATCTCTAAGTCCGACACAACAATTACAACTGAGCTGTAGACCCGTTAACATTGTCGCCACTACTGATTCTCACTCCAAGTGCACTTTGGACAAAGTTATTCGTTTCCTACTAGCAGAAGGGTAGAACTGCAGAAATTCATCGGATAAGAGCTGTGTTTATGGTTTGAATTATTTTGATCCATGGCAACACACAACTGCATACTGTTGTGCTCACACAGATTCTTGGGCAATGGGCAAGAATTTCAATGGGCAATGTTTGATCAATCAGCCATACAACCCCGATATGTCACCGAGGGACTATCACATCTTTCGAGATCTGAAGAGAAAGCAGCTTCAAGACGACCAGGATATCTATTATAAAGAGGGCATATTTGTAAATTCATCAAACAATATGAGAAATATCTCAATATTAAGTGACTATGTGGGAAAATAATATAGATTGTACATGAATAATACTGCCTACTACATATAATAAATCCATTTTTTTATTCACATTATCGTTATTTAATGCTACATCGAAGGGTGAAAAAAATTGTGCTCGTATTTTCCTTTTCAATGTTCGAATGACCAATTTCGTCTTTTTTAACATTTCTTCAACTTAACCTTATTTCATAGGCTTCTTCTGTTTTGGCGCAATAGCCCTATGGTGGGCCCAGGCCGTCTGCCTACTAGCAAATTTCGGGAAAGATGCATTTTTTTCCTTTTAAGGCGTATGGTTGTCAACCCTAGACCCAACGCTCTACAGTCATATTAGACAGGGACCCAGTGGTTACGTCAAAGTGGAATCAAATTAAGTAGGCGTTTATAATTTTTCATGATATTTTCTGACCTAACAGAATTGGTTTTATATTGGCAAGTTTAAGATTAATTAGAACAATTCTGCAATTCTTCAACAATAAATGCAACAATAAATATTTATACACTGGTAAAGAATTGAATCTTAATTGTGAGGTTGAATATCAAAAATTGATATAGTTATAATTTTATTATAAGTGTATATTTGTTATAATTATACTTTGTTTTTAAGTAAACTTATAGATTTTGTAGATTGGACGGTAATCGAAAAAATAAGTTAAATTGTTTTGAAAATTTTTAGCATGGATAATTTTGAAGCCGCAAAAATATTTTAAAGAAATAGAAATGTCAATGAATCTAATTTAAAACACAACCCGAAGTAAAAAAAAACAGAACCATTTTTTTTTTTTTTTTTTTTGGTGGTAAAATAATATAAATCACTATTTTTACTAGTTGTAAAGACGTAAACAACAAGCAGGTATCAACATTACGTTTATGCAAATGTGATGATGATATTAAGCTTTGAGTCTCTGATGAATGCATCCATTTTAGTGGCAAAAGAAGTTTTTTATAGTAATTCCTTTATAATTATGAAGTATGTTACCTACTCTGTTAAATATCGGTTAAACTATGTTAATAAAAAAATCTCTCTGCTAAATCTCTATTAATCTATGTTAATAAAAAAAATCTCTCTGTTAAATAAAACATCTTATTTATTGCCCATTGCATTGTTGGTAGGTAGCAGCAAGAAGTATCACCTGATAATATAATATAATAATAATTATTGTTAATGTAATTATAATGTATAATTAACGGTATCAAACTGGATGATCATACATGCATGCTAATTGATATTTATATTTCAGAAAATTTACGAATCGTATTTTAAATAATCAAATGCAATAAAAAATCTATATACACTCAAAGCATTATGACCACCATTATATTTTGCAATGAACTCGCCTGGATGATGTGGAAGGCCCGTTGCACAAATAATTTCTTGAGTCTCATTATAATACCGAATATCTGCTATCAAAATGAAATGAAATGCAAAATTATTCTCAAAATATATATATCAATATACACTCAAGAGCCAAAACATTATGACCACCATTACATTTTGCAATGAACTCGCATGGATGACGTGGAAGGCACGTGATCAGGTGGAAGTGGTATTTAACTGGTATTAAGTGGTGGTATTATCCATGCCAAGGCGGGCTGAAGTTGTGTTGCGCGCCAAAGGTGGGCCAACTTTTATTGACAGGAGGTCATAATGTTTTGCCTCTTGAGCGTATGTCAATTTCTCGTTTATTAAAACAGGGACTTAAACAAAACATGTCAGCGGATTTAAACATGACACACTAGCTACTCACATTAACATTGAACCACAAATCAGGCAATAATTTTTAGGATACTTGTTTCCATAAAATATTTTAGTTACTTAAGTTTCAAGCTGCTAAAGCAATTATAATTTTTTTAAACATTTTTTTATCAATTATTAATAATATATACACATACGATTTTAAATAAATCATCATTTAATTGATGTGTATTAGTAGTATGTGAATATCTATAATAATCAGAGTATATTTATGAAATATAAAGCCTTACACAAACTATAATTCAACAATATTGCTAGCGGAAATAAAAGAAAATAAACATCCTACACATATGTCATATCATTCAACCACAATAAAATACATATGCCTTATCAGTCTGACATAGGAATCCTCTTATATTCCCTAGCTTTAGCTTTTACTGCCATTCTTTATTCCTTACGTGCATAATCAATTTAGTTTATCTGAAGCAAATGCAAATAAACATTCTTAGCCGCAGTCACATAACGCACTTAGCATTAAATATAGATGGTTAATAATGTGAAAAAAAATAAATATGGGGAAATGTCTGCTTTTAAATATTTGTTTCAAAAGTTTTTAAATTTTCTTTCAAAAGTATATGCGTATAAAAATATATACGTAAAAAAAAATATAAGCTTATAAAAATTGTTAAAAGAACTATCACAAATTTACAGTAGCATTTATTATTAAAAAATATTTAATGATATAATTTTGTTAATAAAAATTAGCTCAGAAATTTGAGCTTCATAATCTATGAAAAATTTTATTGTTCCCCACTTTATCCCAAAAATATTGTACAATTATAATATAATTTTATGAATTTTAAAACAAATTAAATGATGCATACACAATAATCATAGTTTTTAGCAACTAATTTTAACTCTGTCTGCATACACATGTATCTCTCTCTCTATATATAAATATTTTCAACTAAATTATATATATATATATACTACTTTGTCCGAAAAGTAAGACCATTTTTCAATTTAAAATTCCCAGGACTTACGGAATTTTATTATTTTTTTTTTTTTTTAGGTTTCTTGCACTATCCTTGACATCGATGTGAAATTTGTTCATTAGTGTATGATTAGGATTTGACTTTGTGAGATGCTAAAACTGATTTCGGCGATTTTTAAAATGTCTGAATTAATTGAGCGAAGAACTAGAATTCGGTGAGCATTTCTATATCGGAAAGAAATGTTTAGAAGTGGTATAGACAGTTCAAAAAAGGCAGAAAACGCGTTGAAAAACGAAGAGCCCTCTGGTCGGCCATCAACCTACACCGACGAAGCTCACGTCCTAGAAATTAAATATTTGGCGCTTGCAAACCGTCGATTTACAATTAGAGACCTTGCTGCAGATGTTGGAATTGCAATTTTTGAAATAAACAAAATTAGTTCAGAAATTTTGTAATTTATGAACATTTTTGTTGCTCCTCACTTTAACCGAAAAATATTGTAAATTTATAGTATAACAATATGAAATTTTAAAACAAATTAAATTGTGCTTAAACAATTACCATAGCTTTTACTCTACCTGTATATACAGTGGCCTGATGGCGATGGCTTGATGTTTGTTAGTGGTTCGGAACCCAAATTAAACTGTAGGTCCCGGTCTAATTAGATTTAAGTGTGCAAAAATGACCGTAGAGCGACAAACCAAACCAAACTTTGTATTTGCTCTATATATATATCATTTAATTGAAAATATTCATTCCTAAGTGTATATTTAAATTTAAAGAATATGTAATTGTAATTGTGTCTCAAATGAATCTCAAAAGTCATCCATCTACTGATTTCTTTTTTGTGTGAACTTTCCAAAGTTGCTTATGAATTCCAGACAGCATAATTTTGTAAACTATTCCTGATAAAAGTAAATTACACTAAAAGGCATTGCTAATGAAACGAAACCAATTATCTTAAGCAGTTTTACAACGGATCTTCTAAAGAAGATGTGATTTGGACGCAACAAAAAAAGAAAATGAAATGGATGAAAAAAGCATCCATCGCAAAGTAGGTCACAATGAGTTACGTTCTGCCTCTTCCCGAGAACGTCAAGAACTTATTAATAGCTTCTGATACTCAAAATGGTCTTTCCATCTTAACGAACTGGACTAGAAACTGGAAAGTATCTTCCTATTTTGTTTTTACTTTCTGTTCTTCTTCTTCCTTTTGCATCTTCCCTTTCTTTCTTTTCATTTACCTTTTTTTCTTCATCTTGTAATTTCTGCTTTCTCGCTGTGATTTTCTTCCCTCGACTTGTTACGACTTCCAGGAGTCTTTTGATGTAAATTCTGTCTCCTCCTTTTATGTAAAAGAAACTAAAGAAGAAAAAAAAAAGCAGTGAGGAATTGTTAAGAAAATTATCGCTGCCGTTTCTGGAATGCCTGCGGCGAAGTAATTATCTCTGGTCACTTAGTTTTGAAAAGAAACAGAAGCAGCGCATTAGAAGTCTACGTCTGTTTCGTAAAAGAGCAAACACTTTGATCCACTTAAAAACGCTCGGTCGCTTACATTAACAAAAAAGCCAGGATATAATATGTAATATAATAATTACGTTTAGCATTTCAGCCTGTTTTATTTTACAGTCATCTTATCTCATATGCTGCAAACTATCCTTATAAAATATCTTTAATATTGGATTAAATGATAATTATGACAGAGATTCTCAAACTTTTTGAAGTGAGGGCGCATTTAAAAATCTACAAATAATTTTAGGCACACTATATATAAGTTTTTTGTGAAATAAGTTATAATACTTGTCAAGAATTACAGAACAAATACAGCAATAAAATATAAACTTAAAAGCTCCTAAATTTATTTATTCTTGCGTTTATGCGAAACATGAGCCTAATGTGGTTGTGGCATGGACGTTTGTTAGTGGTTTGTAGTCAACATTAAACTATAGGTCCCAGTCTAATAATTTTAAAGTGTGCACAAAATTACCGTAGAACGACAAACCAAAACAAACTCTTTTAATTTTGTTGAAAATATCCATTTCTAAGTGTGTATTTAAATTTAAAGTTTATACAATATTAATTGAGTTAAATCCTAAAATTCATCAATCTATGGATTTCTTTTTTTTGTGCGAACTTTGGAAAGTTGCTTATGAATTCAGAGAGCATAATTTTGTAAACCATTCCTGATAAAAGTAAATTACACTAAAAGGCATTGCTAATGAAACAAAACCAATTATCTTAAGCAGTTTCACAACCGAGCAAGGAGATGCGATTGGACGAAGGAGATGCGATTTGGACGAAAAAAAAAAATGGAACGGATGAAAAAGCATCCATCGCAAAGTAGGTCACAATGAGTTACGTTCTGCCTCTTCCCAAGAACGTCAAGAACTTCTTATTAATAGCTTCTGAAACTCAAAGTGGTCTTTCCATCTTAACGAACTGGACTAGAAACTGGAAAGTATCGTCTTCCTATTTTGTTTTACTTTCTGTTCTTCTTCCCTTTTGCATCTTCCCTTTTTTTTCTTTTTCATTTGCCTTCTTTTTTTTTTCTTCTTGTAGTATTTCCTTTGCTGCTTTCTCGATGTGATTTTCTTCCCTCGACTTGTTACGACTTCCAGGAGTCTTTGATGTAAATTCTGTCTCCTCCTTTCATGTAAGAAAGAAAGAAAAAAAAAGAGTGAGGAATTGTTAAGAAAATTATCGCTGCCGTTTCTCGAATGCCTGCGGCGAAGTAATTTTCTCTGGTCACTTAGTTTTGAAAAGAAACAGAAGAACAGCATTAGGAGCCCACGTCTGTTTCGTACACTTTGTTCCACATAAAAACGCTCGATCGCTTACATTAACAAAAAGCCAGGATATAATATGTAATATAATAATTATATTTAGCATTTTAGCCAGTTTTATTTTATAGTTATCTTTTCTCATATGCTGCATACTGTCGTTAAAAAATATCTTCAATATTGGCTTAAAGTATAATTAAGGCAGTGATTCTCAAACTTTTTGAAGTCAAGACGCATTTAAAATTCTACAAATAATTGTAGACTTACTATATGCAAATTAGAGTAAAATATATTATGATAGTTAAATAAGACAATAAAAATAAATTGCAGTAAACCAAAATTTATTCATTCTTGTGTTTAATAGAAACATAAGCCTGATGTGCCTAGAGATTTCATGAGTTGTTTCAGCATATATTTGAAAGGCAAACTCACATTTCCTCGTCAATACATTGGAGATCTCCTCTCTTTTTACACTTCATTGTGGTGAGGGTTGAAGATAGTAATTCACATAAATATGACATTAAATAGTGAGGTAAAATTGAAAAGTTTGTTTAAATATTGAAACATATTTTTCTTTTAAAGGAAGTATCAAGAGATTTATGATCAATGTTAATATTAGTTTCCTCCTTAAGTTAACATTAGATGATTAACTCCACAGAATACTCCTTACATACGGCATAATCTCATTGGCTGCAATAGGAATTTTTTTAATATTGAAAATCACATAGACTCCAACGGTTATAATAGAAAAAGTAAAGAAATTACGGATCCTAGTTTCCCGAAAACATTCTTTTACGCCTTATCGGAGTTTGGCATTTTTCACGTGAATAAAGAAGGACGAAAAATAATCTAAAACGTCTATTGCTTATAATAAAATCTGTCTTTGAACAGAAAAATTGGCAAGAAAAAAGACTAACTATATTTACTTTTATAAATCAACATATACTTGTCTGGAATACTACGAGGTGTACCTAAAAAGCTTCTATGGCGCAACCTTGAGACCACTGCCTTAAGAGCTACATTTAGTAATGATATAACAGTAAAGACTTGAAAGGATGCATATTACTCAGCATTAGTTGAAACTTTATTTATGCAAAATGATAAATGATTTAAATGACAATAAACACAGTGGTGATTTAAATGATAATTAATTCAGTGGTTATCAAACCTTTTGAAGTTAGGGCGCATTTAAAAGTTTACAAATAGTTGTAGAAGCACTATATACAAATTTCTGTAAAATATATTATGGTAGGTAAGTCAAATATTACATAAGTAATAGTGCAATAAAAATAAAATAAAAGACGCCTAAATTTATTTATTCTTGTATTTACGAGAAACATAAGCCTGATGTGCCTTAGCTGTTTTTTCAATGTTTGATCATATATTTGAAAGGTAGACTCTCAACTTCTTGCTAATTTATTAAATATTTCCCTTCTTTTTGCATTTAATTTTGTTTAGGGTTGAAAATCATAATTTACATAAATATGGCTTACAACAGTTAAGTAAAATTTTCCAAGTTTGTCAGATATTGGCACGTATTTTTCTATTAAAGAAAGTATCAAGAGATTTACGTTTGATTCTCAATTCACGAACAATGTATATAACTACTGTATAAAACCCTCGATTGCTTACATTAAAAAAAATCAGAATTTTAATAAAATATTTTTATTTAACATTTATATATCTATGCTTTATTTTATACATCTCTTATCTCATACACTGCATACTATACTTATAAATATCTTCAGTATTGGCTTAAGTGATAATAAAAACTGGTTCTCAAACATTAAAAGTCTACATATAATTGTAGGCGCACGATATACAAATTTCAGCAAAATATATTATAATAGTTCAGCCAAATATTGCAGAACAAATAAAGCAATAAAATATAATGAAACATTAAATTTATTTATTCTTGTGTTTATGAGAAACATAAGCCTGATGTGCCCTAGAGATTTCTTCAATGTTTGAGCATATATTTGAAAGTCAAAATCTCATCTTCTTGTCAATACATTAAAGAAAAAGAAATCTTTATTCTTTTCTTTTACATTTAATTGTGGTTAAGATAGAAAATTATAATTTACATAAATATGACTTAAACAGTGGAATAAAATTTTCCAAGCTTGTTAAGATATTACATATTTTTTTTTTTTTAAGGAAGTATCAAGAGATTTATGTTTAATTCTCAATTCATGATCAATATGTATAAGTACTAGTTTTTCTTCTTCAGTTAATGTTAAATGATTAACTACGCAGCTTACAAACGATGGAATCTCATAGGCAACAATGGAAATGTTTTTAACATTGAAAATCACATTGACCTTAAAGCTTTTAACCATGGAAGTTAGAGCTCCACCTTTCTCGGAAACATTCTATGGTATGTTATGATCGCCGATGGGCACTTTTTATGTGAATAAAAAAAGAAGAAAAAACGAATCAAAAATGTTTGTTGTTTATAATAAAAGCTGTCTTTGAAGAGGAAGAATGGCAAGAAAAGACTAACTATATTTATTTTTATATCTGGACACATATTTCTTTGGAATACCACAGCGTGCACCAAAGTCTTCTATGACGCACCCTTTGAGAACCACTGTCTTACAATTAGTAATGATATATCATCAAATACTTGAAAGAATGCATATCACTCAACATTAGTAGAAACCGTATTTATGAATCTGCGACTTTAAATAATAATTGATAATTAACCAAAAAATAATGAATTTATCAATTCAGCAACAGTGAGAGTTAAAATTTATTTCAAAACAACTAGATTTGTTTAATTGACATAAACAATAAATAGCATTAAGTGATTAACATTACATCTCAATTGAAAATCAGAATTGGTTGTTAATAGTTTGAAAATAAGATTAGTATGAATCGGCTTATGGTTATATTATATGCACTATAATAAAAAGTTTCGACAATTAATTGTATGGTGATAATTGTGTTCTACGTCAGTAATACAGCTGGCTAAACTGAATTAATTTACTGTAACAACATCAGCTAATGTAGCAGTATGTAGCAGACTTCATATTTCATCAGCATAGTAAAGGGAGTAGTTTCTAAACTGCCACCATATTTTACTATCATATTCTAGAACGAACACCCAAGGGTGGCATCAGGGGGATCAGGCTATCCTTTCTATCACCTGGAGCACAACGTGAGGAATTTACGGATTTCAAATTTATGGTATATATATCCCTTGCATAGAAACAGAAGCCTTTCGTTTACCATCATCTGCTGAATTTTGAACAAAGTTCTTTTAGGTTGAATCTTAATACTATCCAACAGAACATATTGGTGGATATTTATAATAATAATAAACCATGATACGTTTATTCTTTAATGAGAGATAGCCAAATTCATAACCTTTTTCTTGGAATATCGTGCTACGGAAAATTATATAGATGTAAAGTGTTCATATTTTATATAAAATTTATCTTTTATAAACTCATTCGAACTTATATAAATGATGTCTCTGAATACTATACAATTTATTAAAAACAATATTGAGGTCATACGTTTACTGTAGAAAACCTAAAAATATATAATAAAATCTGGTAGAATAAGTGTGCTTTGAATTTTATTCGGCAATTGATTAAATGCATTTAAAATTTCATCACTAAATTATTTCATAATATTTATTATTGGTTTAATTATTATTTATATCTGAACTTAAATACTAATCAATTGCCTATTTTATAATTATTAATCAATTTCAATAGAATACAATGATCAATTTCACAGTTGATCATATTACCAATTTTATAACAATACTGGGGAATAAAGGGGATTTCACTATAATTACTTTTATTTAATAATTTTTTTTTCTTCTAATGCAGCTGGCAAATAGACCGTGATCTTCGCCATACGGGCTGCACCGATGTTACTCACTTTGCATTACCCAGGGGGCGCGTGTAACTTGATTTTAAGTCACAGAGAGTAACAATGCCCCAGCAAAGCTCCTAATAGAACCGGGAACTATGGTTTAAAGTGGATTCCGAACCGCTACAACACCCATGGCAAAGACGGGATTTGAACCCGATACCTGTGGTACCGAACGCCAGAGCGCTAGCCATTCAGCCATCAGGTCCCTTTTATTTAATATAGTTAATTTATTATTTATGTAAATATGAATATAAAAATTTTATTCATATGTTTGTTACAATATAATGTTATAATAATAAAAAAAAAAAGACATTTTTTGCATTAGTTATAAAATAAATGCTTACATTCAGTTTTTATATTATAAATTATTTTTATATCATTAAACAATATCCGTTATAAAGTTTGACGACAATAAATACTTCAAAATAGTTATATTTAAAGATTTATTTTTTTGAAATAGTTAAGTGTAACATGTTTTGCTAAAAATATTCGCTGAATCAAAAACTTTAATCGTTACAAAATTTAAGAGTTGTTAACTATTTCCACAAAACACTCAAAATAGTCAATTAAGTTAGTACTAAGCAATGTTGACACTTTTATTTCTGGACACACCTTACTCCATGTCCTTCCTTGCTGGTGTTTTTCTGTAAAAGCCTATACGGATTCTTTCTGAACCGGAACCTATAAAATGTGAGACACTCGCAGCAATAAACGCATTTTATCCAGCATTGAAGAACCTGAGCTTCCGGGAGCGGACACATAAATCCGTTGCGCAATTACCCAAAGGACTTGTAGTGCTTCTATGGTTATTAAAGTTCTGGACCACTAAGCGCGATTTCTTTAATAGCCATTGTCACCCTAAGGAGATTTCAGAACTATCGATTGTTTGGGTATTTATTTATTTTCTACAACACTGTTTGTAGGAGGTTGGAAGTTGCACATTAAATTAATTTTTAAGACAAGAAAGATTTAGGTATTTACCAATAATTGTTTTCTATATATCGACGGACATTTCTGTAGCTAGTGTAGTAGTACGTAGTATTTCTGTAGCAAGTTAGTAGTATGTAGCATTTCTGTAGCAAATATAGTAGAACGTAAAATTTCTGTAGCAGGTTAGTAAATACGTAGAATTTCTGTAGCAAGTGTAGTAGTACGTAGAATTTCGGTAGCAATATTTTTGTACTAGCAGATTATGTCATGATAAAATACCTTAATATGTGGTTAGGAATTCCCTTTCATGGTAGCAATATATGTGTAAATATTAATATCATAAAGTATTTTCAATTAAAAATACAAATGTACTTTTTGATGGTATGCTTCTAAGTCATATAAATATTAATAATTAGATAATTAATAATTAAATATTAATCAATTAGCGAATATTTTTTAAGATCATGTTCAAATTTTCATGAAAATGAATAATAAAAATTGGCATGATTAAAAGTTGAAAATAAATTATTGCTTTATTAATATCAATAATAATATAAAGCAGAGACAATTGCTTACTACTAATCATGCAAAAATGAATAAATGCTATAAATTTAACAATCTGGTAACTTTACTTTATTGTAATGAAATAATTTATACTAGCAGATTATGTCATAGTTTGGTTTGTCGCTCTACTGCCATTTTGTCCACAGTTTTGGTTAATCAGACCTGGACCCACAGTTTAATGTGGATTCCGAACCATTAACAAACATCCATGCCACCGCCAGGATTCGAAACTGTAGCCTGTGGTATCAAAGGCCACTGTGCTAGTGGCCATCGTATTATATCATAATAAATATACAAAAATATGTGGTAGTCTGAAATTCATTTCCGGGGTTAGAATATATGTGTAAATATTAATATCATAAGCTATTTTTATTAAAAATATAAATACTATTTTTGATGGCATCCCTACCATGTAATAGAAGTGTTTCAAAACATTTCTATATGTCTTAGACATTTTTTCTGGAATTCTTGAGATTTCTTGAAATTGAATTGAAAAATCGTGAAAATTCATGATTCATTCCTGAAAATCTGCATATTTTGCTTACTATGATTTATTGGAAAATTTCAGGGCTCATCTTAACAAAAATTTATTTATATGCTTCATTTATCCTTTAGAATTTACAAATAATTTTTTATTCTAAATAAATAATTTAATGCCATTATTCATATAAATATATATTTGTAATAAGTATTTTAACGAGTTATTGACATAGTTGCTATAGGGCATGTACAATGTTTATAGATTTCAAAAGTAAACCTTAAAACTTTGCAGTCCAGATAACGCGGGTTATTGAAAACTTAAACTATTTAACTTATTGATTTTCCAATTGCTAAATGAATATACTCAATATTCTAAAACTTAAGATAAACCACTTTAAACGCAGCAAAGGAAAACATTATTATAAACGAAACTTTTATTTCTTAAAGCATTATACGTGTGCAATTGTTTTTTTTTAAATAATTAAATAAATAAATAAATGATATGTACAAATTATGTATAGAATTATCTTACTCGGAGTTTTGTACCGAAAAATTTTCAAAACATGTGCATACTACTTTAATGCATCTGGTTATTGATGCTAAGTTTATTGCTATCGTGCCCTTTGCAACGAAATACGAGTATTACTTTTCAACTTAGAGCTGCTAAGTGAACAACCGAGTTATACAACTTTTGATCATTGTACTGCAGTATTGCGCAGCTTCCTCGCTGTTAAATATATCCCATGTCCAACATGAAGTGTAGACCCGTAACATTGTCGCCACTATTGATTCTCCCTCCAAGTGAACTTTGGACAAAGTTATTCGTTCCCTACTGGCAGAAGGGTAGAACTGCAGAAATTCATCTGATGAGAGCTGCGTTTATGGTTAGAATTATTTTGATCCATGGCAGCGAGCATCTGCATACTGATGTGCTAATCGAACAGAATTGTTGGGCAATAGGCAATGTTTGATCAATCTACTAAACAACCCTGATATGTCCCCGAGTGATTATCACATCTTTATAGATCTGAAGAGAAAGCAGCTTCAAGACAACAAGAATACCTGTGATAAAGAGGGCATATTTGTAAATTCGTCAAACAATATGATAAATATCTCAATATTGACAGCGAGTATGTGGGAAAGTAATATAGATTGTACATAAAAATAATACTACCTACTACTTATAATAAATCCATTTTTTTATTCACATTTTGTATGCATATTTAATGTTACATCGAAGGGTGAAAAAATTGTGCTCGTATTTTCCTTTTTCAATGTTCGAATCACCAATGTCCTCTTTTTTTAACATTTCTTCAACACTTAACTCACTTATTTCATAGGCTTCTTTTGTTTGGTAGCAGCAACAGCCCTATGGTAGGAAGAGGCCGTCTGCCTACTGGCCAATTTCGAGACAGGTGCTTTTTTTTTTTCTTTTTAAAGCGTAGGGTTGTCAACCCTAGACAAAACGCTCTACAGTCATATTAGACAGGGGACCTACGTGGTTAAGTTAAAGTGGACTCAAATTAAGTTGGCGTTTATAATTGTTCTATGATATTTTCTAACATAATTGGTTTTATATTGTCAAGTTCAAGAATAATTCGAACAATTTTGCAATTATTCAAGGTTTACGACCCACAATAAATATTTATACACTGTTAAAAATTGAATCTTAATTGTGAGGTTGAATATCAAAAATTGATATAGTTATAATTTTAATATAAGCGTATATTTGTTATAATTATACTTTGTTTTTAAGTAAACTTATAGATTTTGTAGATGGGAGGGTAATCAGAAAAATCTATTAAATTGTTTTGAAAATTTTTTAGCATGGATAATTTAGAAGCCGAAAAATAGAAATGTGAGTTAATCTTATTTAAAACACAACAACACGAAGTAAAAACAAATCCATGTTAGATTTTTTTTGTTGATAAAATAATATAAATCAGTATATTTACTAGTTGTAAAGACGTAAACAACAAGCAGAAATCAACATTACGTTTATGCAAATATGATGATGATGCTACAAAATAATTGTAAAATATATTTATTATTATTAGCCATATTGCACCTAAATGAATCAGTAATAAGAAAATTAAATTGTGAATTTCAAGTTAGTCTATTAAGCTTTATTATCTGATGAATATATCCATTTTAGTGGAAAAAGAATTGTTTTTCACTAATTCCTTTTATAATTATGAAGTATGTTACCTACTCTGCTAAATATCTAGTGATCACTCCCCCAAAATAAAACATTATATTTATTGCACGTTGCATTGTTGGTAGATAGCATCAAGAAGTATAACTTAATAAAATAATATAATAATAATAATAATAATAATTATAATTATAATTATAATGTATAATTAACGGTATCAAACTGGATGATCATATATGCATCCTAATTGAGATTTATATTTCAGAAAATTGACGAATCGTATTTTAAATCGTACAAATACAATAAATAAATAAATAAATATATATATATATATATATATATATATATATCAGTTTCTCGTTTATTAAAACAGTGACTTAAACAAAAGATGTCAGTGGATTCAAATATGAGACATCTTACACACTAGCTACTCACATTAATATTGAACCACAAGTAAGGCAATAATTTTTTTTAGGATACTTTTTTCCGTAAAATAATTTAGTTACTTAAGTTTCAAACTGCTAAAGCAATTATAATATTTTTAACATTTTTATCAATTATTAATAATATGTATATACACATACGATTTTAATTGAATCCTCATTTAATTGATGTGTATTAGTAGCATGTGAATATCTATAATAATCAGAGCATATTTACAAAATATATGAAACATTGCGACAACCATAATTCAACAATATTGCTAGCGGAAATAAAAGAAAATAAACATCCTACATATGTCATATCATTCAACCACAATAAAATGCATATGTCTTAGCAGTTTGACATAGGAATCCTCTTATATTCCCTAGCGCTACCTTTTACTGCCATTCTTTATTCCTTATATACATAATCAATTTAGTTTATCAGAAGCAAATGCAAATAAACATTCTTAGCCACAGTCACATAACGCACTTAGCATTAAATATCGAGGTTAATAAGATGGAAAAATAAATATGGTGAAATGTCTGCTTTTTACCTCTTAGAAATAAAATGTTTTTAAATATTCTTTCAAAAATATACACGTAAAAAGAAATTGTTAAAATAACTATCACAAATTTACAGTAGCATTTATTATTAAAAAAATTTTCAATGATATAATTTTTTTAATAAAAATTATTTCAGAATTTGAGATTTATAATCTACAAAAAATATTTTTGTTCCCCATTTTAACCAAAAATATTGTAAAATTATAATATAAAAATTATAATTTGTGCATGCACAATAATCATAGTTTTCATGAACTAATTTTTACTTCCTCTGTATATGTGAATGTATAGTATAGATCGATATATAATCGAATTGAAAATATTCATTTCTAAGTGCTGACATAAATTTAAAGATTATATAATGGTAATTGAGTGATTTTCTCAAGATTGAATGATTCTCTCAAGATTCATCAATCTACTGATCGCTGTAATGTGTGAACTTTGGAAAGTTGCTTATGAATTCAGACAGCATAATCTTGTAAACCATTCCTGATAAAAGTAAATTACACTAAAGGCATTGCTAATGAAACGAAACCAATTATCTTAAGCAGTTTCACAACCAAGCTTTTTCCAGGGGATGCAATTTGGACGAAACAAAAAAAAAAAAATTGAAATGGATGAAAAACCATCCATCGCAAAGTAGGTCACAATGAGTTACGTTCTGCCTCTTCCGAAAATGTCAAGAACTTCTTATTAATAGCTTCTGATACTCAAAGTGGTCTTTCCATCTTAACGAACTGGACTAGAAACTGGAAAGTATCTTCCTATTTTGTTTTACTTTCTGTTCTTCTTCCCTTTTTGCATCTTCCCCTTTCTTTCTTTTTCATTTGCCTTTTTTTTTTTTCTTCTTCTCGTAGTGTCTCCTTTGCTGCTTTCTCGCTGTGATTTTCTTCCCTCGACTTGTTACGACTTCCAGGAGTCTTTGATGTAAATTCTGTCTCCTGCTTTCTTGTAAAAAGAAACTAAAAGAAAGAAACAAAACAGTGAGGAATTGTTAAGAAAATTATCGCTGCCGTTTTCTTGAATGCCTGCGGCGAAGTAATTATCTCTGGTCCCTTAGTTTTGAAAAGAAACAGAACCAGCGTATTAGAAGCCCACGTCTGTTTCTTAAGAGAGCAAACACTGCATTCCACATAAAACGCTCGATCGCTTACATTAAAAAACGCCAGAATATAATATGTAATATAATAATTCTGTTTAGCATTTCAGCCTGTTTTATTTTACAGTCTTATCTCATATGCTGCAAACTATCCTTATAAAATATCTTCAATATTGGCTTAAATTATAATTAAGACATTGGTTCTCAAACTTTTTGAAGTGAGGGCGCATTATAAAGTCTACAAAGAATTTTAGGCACACTATATGTAAATTTTTGTGAAATATTTTATAATACTTGTCTAGAATTACAGAACATATACATAAAAAAATAAACTGAAACGCTCTAAATTTATTTTTATGCGAAACTTGAGCCTGATGTGGTTCTGGCATGGACGTTTGTTAGTGGTTTTGGAGTCAACATTAAACTATAGGTCCTGGTCAAATAATTTTGAAGTGTGCACAAAATTACCGTAGAATGACAAACCAAACCAAACTCTTTTAATTTAGTTGAAAATCTTCATTTCTAAGTGTGTATTTAAATTTAAAGTTTATACAATATTAATTGAGTTAAATCCCAAAATTCATCAATCTACAAAATTTCTTTTTTTGTGCGAACTTTGGAAAATTGCTTATGAATTCAGAGAGCATAATTTTTATAAACCATTGCTGATAAAAGTAAATTACACTAAAAGGCTTTGCTAATGAAACGAAACCAATTATCCTAAGCAGTTTTACAACCAAACTCTTCCAGAAGATGCGATTTGGACTAAACAAACAAAAAAAAAAAAAGATGAAATGGATGAAAAAGCGTCCATTGCAAAGTAGGTCACAATGAGTTACGTTCTGGCTCTTCCCGAGAACGTCAAGAACTTCTTATTAATAGCATCTGATACTCAAAGTGGTCTTTCCGTCTTAACGAACTGGACTTGAAACTGGAAAACATCTTCTATTTTGTTTTACTTTCTGTTCTTCTTCCCTTTTTGCATCTTCCCATTATTTCTTTTTCATTTTCCCTTTTTTCTTTTTTTTCTTCTCGTAGTATCTCCTTTGCTTGCTTTCTCGCTGTGATTTTCTTCCCTCGACTTGTTACGACTTCCAGGAGTCTTTGATGTAAATTCTGTCTCAATAAACACCTTTTATGTTAAAAGAAACTAAAGAAAGAAAAAAAAACAGTGAGAATTGTTAAGAAAATTATCGCTGCCGTTTCTTGAATGCCTGCGGCGAAGTAATTATCTCTGGTCACTTAGTTTTGAAAAGAAACAGAAGCAGAGCATTAGAGAGCCCACGTCTTTTTCGTAAAAGCGCAAACATTGTGTTTCACATTAAGAAAAAGCCAGAATGTAATATCTAATATAATAATTATGTTTAACATTTCAGCCTGTTTTATTTTATAGTTATCTTATCTCATATGCTGGTTACTATCCTTATAAAATATCTTCAATATTGAAAATAACATAATGTTTTATAATAAAAGAAAATAGAGTCTTTAAACAGAAAAAAAAATGGCAAGGAAAACACTAACTATATTTATTTTTATATCTGGACATATATTTGTCTGGAAGGTGCCCCCTAAATGCTTCTATGGCCTATTCTAACCTGTTTTATCATATAGTTATCTTATCTCATATATTTACTACATACTATCTATATACCATATCTTCAATACACTATAAATGATAATTAAGACCACTGTCTCATTATCATTAAACCGATTCCACTGTTCTCAAACCTTTTTAGCCGGGGCATTTAAAATTCTATAAATAATTGTTGTCGCACTATATACAAATTTCTATGAAATATGTGCATAGAAGTGTATGGATAAGAGAAGTATACAGAAGTGTGTATGTGTACTTATTTCTTAGAAATTTGTATATAGTGCAAAAAAATTCTGGAATAATAACATCTTATAATAGTTCAGTTCAATATTTAAGAAAAAAATAATGCGATTATAAAATAAAATGAAGCCTATTAAAATATATTTATTCTTGTGTTTATGGGAAAACATGATCCCCCCCTCAAGTATCAAGAGACTTGTGTTTTAATTCTCAATTTATGATCAATGCTAAACAATGTTAATATCAGTTTCCTCCTTAAATTAGCATTAGATGATCAACTCCACAGAATACTCACTTACATACGGCAGAATCTCATAGGCTGCAATGGGAATTTTTTTAATATTGAAAATCACATAGACTCCAACGCTTATAATAGAAAAAAATATGGAAATTACGGTTCCTAGTTCCTCTAAAACATTTTTTTGACGCCTTATCGGAGCTTGGCATTTTTTACATGAATAAAGAAGGACAAAAATCAATCAAAAACGTCTATTGTTTATAATAAAAACTGTCTTTGAACAGAAAAATTCCAAGAAAAAGACTAACTACATTTATTTTTATATCTGAACATATACTTGTCTGGAATATTACGAAGTGTACCTAAAAGATTCTATGGCACACCCATGAGAACCACTACCTTAAGAGCTACATTTAGTAATGATATAACAGTAAAGACTTAAAAGGATGCATATTACTCAGCATTAGTTGAAGCTTTATTTATGCATAAATGATAAATGGCTTAAATGACAATAAACACAGTGGTGATTTAAATGATAATTAATTCAGTGGTTATCAAACCTTTTGAAGTTAGGGCGCATTTAAAAGTTTACAAATAGTTGTAGAAGCACTACTATATACAAATTTCTGTAAAAATATATTATGATAGTTAAGTCAAATATTACAGAACTAATAGTGCAATAAAATATAAAAAATACGCCTAAATTTGTTTATTCTTGTATTTACGAGAAACATAATCCTCATGTGACCTAGCTATTTCTTCAATGTTTGGTCATATATTTGACAGGTAAACTCTCAATTTCTTGCTAATATATTAAATATTTCCCTTCTTTTTAGCATTTAATTATAGGGTTGAAAATCATAATTTACAAAAATATGGCTTTCAACAGTGAAGTAAAATTTCCCACGCTTATTTAGATATTGACACTCATTTTTCTATTAAAGAAAGTATCCATAGGTTTACGTTTGATTCTCAATTCACGATCAATGTATATAACTATTGTATAAAAACCCTCGATTGCTTTACATTAAAAAAATCAGAATTTTAATAAAATATTTTTATTTAACATTTATATATCTATGCTTTATTTTATACATCTCTTATCTCATACACTGCATACTATACTTATAAATATCTTCAGTATTGGCTTAAGTGATAAGAAAAACTGGTTCTTAAAGTTTAAAAGTCTACAAATAATTGTAGGCGCACGATATAAATTTCAGCAAAATATGTTATAATAGTTCAGCCAAATATTGCAGAACAAATAAGGCAATAAAAAATATAATGAAACATGGATAAATTTATTTATTATTGTGTTTATGAGAAACATAAGCCTGATGTGCCCTATAGATTTCTTCAATGTTTGAGCATATATTTGAAAGTCAAAATTTCATCTTCTTGACAATACATTAAAGAAAAGAAATCTTTATTCTTTCTTCTTACATTTAATTGCGGTTAAGATAGAAAATTATAATTTACATAAATATGACTTAAACAGTGGAATAAAATTTTCCAAGCTTGTTTAGATATTACATATTTTTTTAAAGGAAGTATCAAGAGATTTATGTTTAATTCTCAATTCATGATCAATGTGTATAAGTACTAATTTTCTTCTTCAGTTAATGTTAAATGATTAACTACGCAGCTTACAGACGATGGAATCTCATAGGCTACAATGGAAATGTTTTTTAACATTGAAAATCACATAGACCTTAAAGCTTTTAATCATGGAAGTTAGAGCTCCACCTTTCTAGAAACATTCTATGGTATGTTATCGCCGATGGGCACTTTTTATGTGAATAAAAGAAGAAAAACGAATCAAAATGTTTGTTGCTTATAATGAAAGCTGTCTTGGAAGAGAAAGAATGGCAAGAAAAGATTAAACTATATTTATTAACTGTACACATGTTTCTTTGGAATACCACATGGTGCACCTAAAAATCTTTTATGGCGCACAATTTGAGAACTATTACCTTAAGAGTTACATTTAGTAATGATATAACTGCAAAGACTTGAAGCAGGGGCATATCACTCAACATTAGTAGAAACTTTATTTATATGTTTTGTGACTTTAAATGATAATTGATAATTAACCAAAAATAAGGAATTCATCAATTGTGCAACAGTGAGAAATAAAGTAGATTTCAAAACAATTAGATTTGTTTAAGTGACATAAGCAATACATTTCATTACGTAATTATTATATCGCAATTGCGAAGGCTAACAGAATTGGTGGTTAATAGTTTAGTGTCTTTGAAAATAAGAAGTACATCAAGTTATGGTTATATTTTAATCTATATAATAAAATTTTTTGACAATGACAGCGAATAGAACATAATTATCACCATAATATTGTATAATGATAATCTCAATTATACAGCTGGTGATACTGAATTCATTTAATGCAACAACAGTAGCTATGTAGTAGACTTCATATTTCCCAGAAAAGGGAGTGGTTTCTAAACTGCACCCATATTTTACCATCATAATCTAGAACGAACACCCAAGGGTGGCATCATGGGGATCACGCTATCCTTTCTATCACCTGGAGCCCAACGGGAGGAATTGACGGATTTCAAATTTATGGTATATATCCCTTGCATAGAAACAGCAGCTCTTCGTTTACCAGCTGAATTTTAAACAAACTTCTTTTAAGTTGAATTTTTAACACTATCCACAGAACTGCTTGGTCAATACCTATAATAATAATAAAAAAATAATGATACGTTTATTCTTTTAATGAGAGATAACCAAATTTTTAACATTTACTTAGAATTTATAGCTACAGAAAATTTAAAAATCAAATAAATTAACTTGTAGAAATACTTGTTTTATTAACAGATTAATAAAAGCATGTATGCTTAATGTATTCAATTTAATGGGTATTACTATTTCAAAATGACTTCAGAATGCATCGTCAATTGTAAAATATTGCTTTATTATGTATTTTAACTTTTATAATAAACGTTATGAATTGATTTAGTTTTCATTTTTATTTGAAATACTTACAGTTAATTACCTGTATGAAAAGATCTAAATAATTTCCTAGCTAAAAGTTTTATATTTTATATTAAAATATCATAATATCTGACAGATGAATTTTTTTATCAGTGAATTTATCTAAATATTTAAATCATATATTTTACAATCTTCCTCTATTTTTCAATTAAAAAAGATTTACAATAATAAAAGACGTAATAAAAAATATGTAAATTTGTGCTTACAAATACACATATATAAAATAAACAAATATATAAATTTTTGGAAAAAAAATATAAATTTGGTAAATCTAACTTAACAAAGAAATAAATTTTTGTTACAACAATTGATATATACTTTTATAAAATCTACGAGATATAAATGGAATAATTACATGTAATCAGAGTCGATATTAGATTGAAATTAAAGAAATTGCATGAAAAATAATTTAGAATTTCAGAAATAATTCAACACGATTTAAATATATTTGCTACTGAAAACGCATGCATATTATGAAGTATAGAGAAATTAGAATTTAAGAGAATTTTTAAATATACATTTTGCAAAATTCAATTTTTTAAATGCTAAAACTCTTTTATTATTAAATAATGTCAAATGTTATCTCTCTCTCTCTCTTTTATATATATATATATATAGAGAGAGAGAGAGAGAGAGAGATAACAACATCAACATAAATATCAACAAAACAGAGATAACAACATCAATATAAAAAGATATGAAGATAACAACATCAGATAAAAGATAACAACATCAACATAAAAGAGATAACAACATCAACATAAAAGATATGAAGATAATAAAGAAACAACTTCTAATTAATTTAATTAATAACAAAATGAAAGCAGAAGTAAAGAATGTCAGAAATTTCTCATGGTTCTCAAATTATTGCATGGTGTCTTACTATAAATGGCGTCGTATGTCGCCATTTGTTTATCTTCAGATCCATGAACCATCGATTAAAAAAACAAAACATTTTCGTCAACAAGTGAATGTCTATGAAGTATCTTATGTATATGTGAATTATAAACATATAATCTCATTATTATATATATACATATAATAACATGCAATTATAATTTCTTTCAGTTATATGTAACGAAATCTTCTGACTTATTTATTTCTAAATTAGTTATATAGATAGTCAATATATAATGTATATGCAAATGGTTGAATGCATTTAAAATATCATTCATGGTGGCTCTCATTATTGGCTTAATAATTATTTACATTTGAACTTAAACACAATCAATTGTCCATTTTACAACAATTAATCAATTTCCTTAAAACACTATTATCAATTTCACAACTGATCATATTATTAATTTTTATAACAATATCAGGAAATAAAGGGTATTTCACTCCAATTACTTTTATTTAATATACTTAATATATATATATATATTATTAATATATTAATTTTATTTTTATGGCAGTTGCAATATAATTTAATAATATTAAAAATATACTTTTTGCATTAGTTATAGTTTTTATACAAATGCTTACAATCAGTTCATTTTATAAATTATGTTTTTATCATAAAGCAATTTCTGGCGTCAATAAATACTCAAAATAGTTTTACTGATAGATTTCTTTTAAAAACATACAGTGTATTACGATAAATATTCGTTTTACGATAAATATTCGTTGAATTCAAAAAGCTTTAACTACTACAAAATTTAAGTGTTAGTAACAATTTCCGCAAAAACTCAGAATAATCAATTAAGTTAATACTAAACAATGTTGACACTTTTATTTCTGGACACACTATATTCCGTGTCCTACCTTGCTGGTGTTTTTTCCGCAAAAGCCTATACGGATTCTTTCTGAACCGGAACCTAAAAATCTGAGACACTCGCTGCAATAAACACACTTTATCCAGCATTGAAGAAGCTAAGCTTCCGAGGGCGGACACATAAATCCGTTGCGCAATTACCCAAAGACTTGTAGTGCTTCTATGGTTATTAAAGTTCTGGACCACTAAGCGCGATTTCTTTAATAGCCGTTGTCACCCTCCAAGAAATTTCAGACCTATCGATTGTTTGGGTATTTATTTATTTTCCTATAACACTGTTTGTAAGAGGTTGGAAGTTGCATGAAATTGATTTTTAAGGTATGAAAGATTTGTATATTTACCAATAATTATTTTCTAAAACTTAAAATATATCAATATTAACATTTCTGTAGCAAGTGTTTTTTCAATTAGTTAATATTTTTTGGGGATTATGTTTAATTTTCATGAAGAGAATAATAAAAATTGACGCATTTAACAGTTAAAAATAAATTATTGTTTTCATTAATATCAAATTTATTTAAAACAGAGACAAACACATACTATACTAATAAAGCAAAAAAGGAATAAATGTCATTGATTTAACAATGATAACTTTACTTTTTTTGTGATGAAATTGTTTTGTAATAGCAGATTATGTCATGCATGGTAGTCAGGAATAATTTCGTGTAGCATATATATGTGTAAATGTTAAAATATCATATCTTAATACCATAATTATCATCATTTAAATAGCATATCATTAATATATAAACGATCTTTATTATAAATATAAGTATTCTTTTTGATTGTGCAAATGATTGAATGCATTTAAAATTTCATTCATGCTTTTCTCATAATATATATTATTGGCTTAATTATTATTTACATATGAATTTAAGTACTAATCAAATATCAATTTAAGAACATTTAATCAATTTCAATACAATGTAATTAAAATTTCGAATGATTGCATTATCAATTTTATAACAGCACTGGAAATTAAAAATTTCGCGACAATTACTTTTATTTAATGCAGATAATATATAATATATATTAATATTAATATATTTGTTTTATTTTTAGGCATGTTGCAATATAATGTTTTAAGTATAAAACGACGATTTATTGCGTTAGTTATAATATGATTGCTTACATTCAGTTTTATAATGTAAATATTTTTATATCATAAAACAATTTCACATTATAAATTTTGACCTCCATAAATACTTCAAAATAATTACATTTAAAGATTTATTTTTGAAATAATACACTGTTTAATTTTTGGAAATAATACACTGTTTTACTAAAAATATTCGTTGAATTCAAAAACTGTAATCCTTACAAAATTTAAGTGTTACTAACAATTTTCACAGAGACTCAGAATAATCAAATAAGTTAATAGTAAGCAATGTTGACACTTTTATTTATGGATACACCATATTCCATGCCCTTCCTTTTGGGTGTTTTTTCCGTAAAAGTCTATAGGGATTCTTTCTGAACCGGAACCTATAAAATTTGAGACACTCGCAGCAATAAACACATTTTATCCAGCATTGAAGAAGCTAAGTTTCCGAGGGCGGACACATAAATCCGTTGCGCAATTACCCAAAGACTTGTAGTGCTTCCATGGTTATTAAAGTTCTGGACCACTAGGCGCGCGATTTCTTTAATAGCCATTGTCACACCCTCCAAGAAATTTCAGAACTATCGATTGTTTGGGTATTTATTTATTTTCCTATAACACTGTTTGTAACAGGTTGGAATATATACATTAAATTAATTTTTAAGGCATGAAAGATTTGGGTATTTACCAATAATTGTTTTCTATAGATCAACGTAGTATTTATGCAGCAAGTGTAGTAGTACGTAGTATTTCTGTAGCAAGTGTAATAGCACGTAGAATTTCCATAGCAAGTTAGTAGTACGTAACATTTCTGTAGCAAGTGTAGTAGTACGTAGCATTTCCGTAGAAATGGTTTTGTACTAGCAGGTTATGTCATGATAAAATACCACAATATGTGGTAGTCTAGAATTCCCTTTCGTGATAGCATATATTTATGTGTAAATATTAATATCATAATGCATTTTCAATAAAAATATAAATGTACTTTTGATGGTATGTTTGTAAGTCATAGAAATATTAATAATTAAATATTAATCAATTATTGAGTTTTTTTTAAGATTATGTTTAATTTTTCTTGAAAAGAATAATAAGAATTGGCGTGTTTAAAAATAAAAATAAATTAATACTGTATTAATATCACATTGATTTAAAACAGGGACAATTACCTAATACTAATCACATAAAATGAATAAATGCCATAAATTTAACAATATGAAAACTTTACTTTATTGTAATGTAATAGTTTTGTACAGGTAGCATTATGTCATAGTTTGGTTTGTCGCTCTACGGTCATTTTGTGAACACGTCAGGGTTAAATAGACCGGGATCTACTGCTTAAAGTGGATTCCAAACCACTAATAAACATCCGCCATTTTTTCCAAACTGGAGCCTATGGTACCAAAACTCAGAGCGCTAGCCAATTGGCATCAAATTCTCATAATAAGATGCAAAAATATGGCAGTCTGGAATCCTTTTCGGGTTAGCATATACGTGTGCATATTAATATCATAAGCTATTTTTATTAAAAATATAAATCTTTTCCTGACATCCTTCTAAGTCATAAAAATATTTCAAAACACATCTGTATGCCTTCTACATTTTTTCTGGCATTCTTGGAGATTTTCTTCAAATTGAATAGAAACATCGTGAAAAATTCATGATTCCATTCCTGAAAATTTGCGCTATTTTTATTTTATCCATTTATTTATATATTTTTTGCGTCCTATGATTTATTGGAATATTTTAGCGCTCATCTTAACAAAAAAATGTATTTATATGCTTTTTTCTCCCCCTTTAAAATGAACAAATAATTTGTTATTTTAAATAAATAATTTAATGCAATGATCTATACAAATATATATTTGTAAAAAAATATTTTAAAGGGTAGTTGGTATGGTTGCTATAGAGCATGTACAAAGCTTATAGATTTCAAAAGTAAACTTTAACATTGAGTAGAGTCTGGATAACTCGGGTTATTGAAAGCTTAAACTAAGTTGATTTTTCGGATGCTAAATGAATAAACTCAGAAATATACTAAACTTTAAGATAAATCACTTTTTAACAGAACAAATACAAACATTATTATAAGCCAACATTTAATTCATAAAGCCTCATACTTGTGAAATTGTTTTTAAAAAATTATTAAATAAATAAATAAAGGTTATGTATAGTTTTTTGTATAGAACTTAACTTTTTCAGATCTTTTGTATCGTATTTTTTTATATATGTGTATACTGCTTTAACTTATCTGGTTACTGACTACAAGTTTATTGCTGCAATGCCAGTTACAACGAAATAATAATAAGATTTTTGTTTTCAACTTTCAATAGCACTGCTAAGTGATCAGACGAGCACGTGCTTAACTAAGTGCAGTGCAGAGAACTCTGATCTTTTGCACTGCACTACTGAGCAGCTTTCTCTCTGTAAAATATGTCACACCCCAAATCCAAAACAACAATTGAAACTGAGCTGCAGGCCCATTAACATGATAGCCAGTATTGATTCTCACTCCAAGAGCACTTCGGACAGAGTTATTCTACAGTCAGAAGGCTAGGGCAGCAGAAATTCATTGATAATGAGTTGCGTTTATGGTTAGAAATATTTTTGGATCCATGGTAACACACACAACTGCATACTTTGTTGTGCTAATCAAAGATTCTTGCAGAATTTCAATGGGAAATGTTTGATCACTCTGCCATACAGCTCGGACATGTCACCCGCATGTTTTTCACGTCTTTCGAGTTCTGAATAGAAAGCAGCGTTTCAACAACGTAGAGCTTCAAAGAAGCCAAGTAAACCTTTATGGAGAAGTTATATTGATAAATTTGTCAGTCAATATGGCATTACAATGATAACAGTGGATATGTGAGAAAGTAGCATAGATTGTACTACTGGTAATAAATCCATTTTGATATTCACACTTGCCTTTTCTAATGGCCCATCAAAATTGTCCTCTTATATTCCTTTTCAATGTTCGAATCGTCAATTTTCTTATTTTTACATTTCTTTATCTTCACCCATTTTGGTCTTTTAATATTTGTTTCATTTATTTTTGCATGTTATCGCTTTTACGTCTACAAATTTTACAATATAATGACACTCTCGTTGGACGCACCTATGTACCAAATTGCAGCCAAATCGGTCGCAATTTACTCTCAAAAAAAAAACACGCTTAAAACAGCTCGGAGGGGCCACAGCGTCGATTTGTGACTTAAACGCATACTTGCGAGATATCTACCAGAAATAAATTTGCTAGGGGCAATGATTTTAAAAGGGGTCACTTAGGGGGCGTGAAACGCTATTGAACGAAAATAAATTATTCTATGCAACTTTTTTGTGTTTCGGCGTGAAAGTTTTTGGCCAAATTCACCTGAATCTGGCGTTAACGCGACAAATTGAGGTATATCGGCACTTGCGCGATCCGGACTAGGCGAACGCATGCCCATACCTTCTACAAATAATTTCTCACAGACACGCGGTTGGTGCCTATAGATTCGTGGCGTTGTATTACATCCTCTGGAAGCGACAAATAAATTATTCTATGCAACTTTTTGTGTTTCGGCCAAATGCAGTTTTTGGCCAAATTCGCACCTGAATCTGGCCATAACGCGACAAATTGAGGTCGCACGCAAAAACGCAGATAACCGATCGCAATGTATTCATCCGACGCACCTATGTACCAAATTGCAGCCAAATCGGTCGCAATTTACTCTCAAAAACGCTAAAACACGCTTAAAACAGCTCGCAGAGCCCCACAGCGTCGATTTGTGACTTAAACGCATACTTGCGAATATCTACCGAAATAAATTTGCTAGGGCAATTCTTTTAAGGCTTACGGGCGTGAAACGCTATTGAACGACATCCACATTGTGGCCCTAGCACGTTAATTTCTCCCCATATGGGCACGTTGTATATCGGCACTTGCGCGATCGGGACTAGGCGAACGCATGCCCATAACTTCTACAAATAATTTCTCACAGACACGCGGTTGGTGCCTATAGATTCGTGGCGTTGTATTACATCCTCTGGAAGCGACAAATAAATTATTCCTATGCAACTTTTTTGTGTTTCGGCCAAATGCAGTTTTTGGCCAAATTCGCACCTGAATCTGGCCATAACGCGACAAATTGAGGTCGCACGCAAAAACGCAGATAGCCGATCGCAATGTATTCATCCGACGCACCTATGTACCAAATTGCAGCCGAATCGGTCGCAATTTACTCTCAAAAAACGCTAAAACACGCTTAAAACAGCTCGCAGAGCCCCCAGAGCGTCGATTTGTGACTTAAACGCATACTTGCGAATATCTACCGAAATAAATTTGCTAGGATGATTTTAAGGGGGTCGCTTAGGGGCGTGAAACGCTATTGAACGACATCCACATTGTGGCCCTAGCACGTTAATTTCTCCCCATATGGGCACGTTGTATATCGGCACTTGCGCGATCGGACTAGGCGAACGCATGCCCATAACTTCTACAAATAATTTCTCACAGACACGCGGTTGGTGCCTATAGATTCGTGGCGTTGTATTACATCCTCTGGAAGCGACAAATAAATTATTCCTATGCAACTTTTTGTGTTTCGGCCAAATGCAGTTTTTGGCCAAATTCGCACCTGAATCTGGCCATAACGCGGCAAATTGAGGTCGCACGCAAAAACGCAGATAGCCGATCGCAATGTATTCATCCGACGCACCTATGTACCAAATTGCAGCCAAATCGGTCGCAATTTACTCTCAAAAACGCTAAAACACGCTTAAAACAGCTCGGAGAGCCCCACAGCGTCGATTTGTGACTTAAACGAAATAAATTTGCTAGGGCAATGATTTTAAGGGGGTCGCTTACGGGCGTGAAACGCTATTGAACGACATCCACATTGTGGCCCTAGCACGTTAATTTCTCCCCATATGGGCACGTTGTATATCGGCACTTGCGCGATCGGGACTAGGCGAACGCATGCCCATAACTTCTACAAATAATTTTCTCACAGACACGCGGTTGGCTTTTTTTGTGTTTCGGCCAAATGCAGTTTTTTGGCCAAATTCACCTGAATCTGGCCATAACGCGGCAAATTGAGGTCGCACGCAAAAACGCAGATAGCCGATCGCAATGTATTCATCCGACGCACCTATGTACCAAATTGCAGCCAAATCGGTCGCAATTTACTCTCAAAAACGCTAAAACACGCTTAAAACAGCTCGGAGAGCTCCCACAGCGTATTTGTGACTTAAACGCATACTTGCGAATATCTACCGAAATAAATTTGCTAGGGCAATTCTTTTAAGGGGGTCACTTACGGGCGTGA
>BPLR01019777.1:0-34341 GCA_021605095.1 Caerostris extrusa
ACTCCTTCAAAAATTAAAATAATTCAAAAAAATATTTAAAATTGTTATGATTATCACAACAATTTATATAATTTCACTGCAATAAAAAAATTAAAAATTAAAAAATTTTGAATGAAAATGAAACGAATATTTTTGTAAATGAATTTAAAATGAAATTTTTAATTTTGATTAATACACATAAAATCTTTTCCAGCGACTGGATTAATATGCAATAGTTTCAGTCTTTTTATCTTTTGCAACAGAAAATCGTAAGTCTACAACTTTATATAAAATTGAAAAAAATAATTATATTTTTAAGATGTTAAAAATTTTCAGTGTTAATTATTTGAAAAATTTTGTTAATGAAACTAAAAATAATTTATTCCTAAAAAACCATAGCATGTCCGAATTGAATAAGCCATAAGTGTAAAAAAATTATAATTTACTACTGAAATATGATGAGAAATTTAAACAAAGCTTACTCAAGGCTCCTTTAACATTTGTAGGCAATACAATGAACATGCAGACAGCTGTATTTGATTATCATGTGGTATAAAATGTACCGATGAAAAGTTAAGTACTGAATGGCATCAACTCCACATCTGTACAAATTTCTTGATCCCTGGAAAAAATGTAAATATACGCTTAATAAAATTTTAATTCACTAATATACACTGAGTGACAAAGTCATGGGATAGCAATATGCAAATTTTCAGATGGCAGTAGCATCGCGTAGAACAGGTATATGAAAATGCGCAGTGCTTTCGCAGAGCTTTCTTTTCTGTTCAATTATTCATGTGAAAGAGGTTTTGACTTTATGATGACCGCACGACGGGAATTAACAGACTTTGAAAGCGGAATGTTAGTTGGAGCTAGACGCATGGGTCATGCCATTTCGAAATCGTTAGAGAATTCAACATTCCCAGATCCCACTGTGTCAAGTGTGCCGAGTATGACATTTCAGGCATAACATCCCACCATGGACAGCGCAGTGGTCGACCGCCTGCACTTAACGACCGAGACCGGCGACGTCTGCAAAGAGTCGTAAATTCTAACAGGCAGCAACACTGCGTCAAATAACCGCAGAAATCAATGTGGGACGTACAAGGGACTTGTCTGTTAGAACTGTGCGGAGAATTTGGCTTTCTTGGGCTATTCAGCAGAAGACCGACTCGAGTGCCTTTACTGACAGAACGACATCGCTTGCAGCGACTCTCGTGAGCACGTGAGCATATCGGTTGTCCCTAGATGAATGGAAAACCGTGGCCTGGTCCGATGAGTCACGATTTCAGTTGGTAAAGAGCTGATGGTAGGGTTCGAGGGTGTGGCGCAGACCCCACGAAGCCATGGACCCAAACTGTCCAGCAAGGCACTGTTCAAGCTGGTGGTGGCTCCGTAATGGTGTGGGCTGTTTTCATGGCATGGACTTGGTCCTCTGGTGCGACTGGACCGAACATTGACTGAAATGCTTATGTTCAGCTACTTGGAGATCACTTGCAGCCATTCATGGACTTCATGTACCCAAACTTAACGATGGGTTTTTATGGATGACAATGCGCCATGTCACCGGGCCACAACTGTTCGCGATTGGTTTGAAGAACATTCTGGACAATTCCAACGAATGATCTGGCCACCTAGATCACCCGACATGAATCCCATCGAGCATTTATGGGACATCATCGGAGAGGTCTGTTCATTACTTCAAAATCCTGCACCATCAACGCTTTCACAATTATGGACGTCTATCAAAGACAGCATGGCTCAATATTCCTGCAAGAAGACTTCCAACGACTTGTTGAGTTCTAATACACGTCGAGTTGCTGCACTTCGCCGGGCGAAAGGAGGGCCGACACGATATTAAGTCGACCTCCCGACTTTGTCCCTTCAGTGTATGTATCCCAAATAAAATACGAAAATATACTTATAGTTTATACATGGTGTGCATTTATTCTGATACAACATGGCCCATTTATTCTGATACAACTTAAGAACATTGAAAGTTATATTTTTGTAAATGAGATATTATATTACTGCGATTATGTGCTATGTAATGCAGCCGATAGGAGTGCCCCCAATGATAAAATTCAGAAGACAGCAACTGAAAATTCAAAAACCAAAAATAGATTTGAAGAGAGTTTTAAATTAAAAAGTTAGTTATAAATAAATCAATACAAAACGGTATATTTGGTGCATATAGAAGAATCAACTGTCACTTGTGAACTTTAAAACTCCTAAATCGATACGCAACGTTTTCTCTCAACGTCTATCAACTATATATAAGTATGGGAAAATATACACAATGTATTACATATTTATTTCAGTACACTTGACTGACAAAAACAAAACAGAAAGGGTCACTGACTGGTTCACACAAATAATAAACGACAAACAATTGGCGTTCAAAGAGTTCTACATTGACCACAATACAGATTTTGGTTTATGAAATTATCTCTGTATACACCTTAGTATTTATGGAGTTAATTGCATGAATTTGAATGGAGTTAATTGCATGAAGTAGCGTAATTATACCATCTGAGGCCCGCGGCAAATTTTTCGCATGGGGGCCCCTCAATGCAAAGTATCATCATTGTATTTTCTTTTTTAAAGCACTACCTAAAATACGTATTATTTTTTGGTCGATGCTATGAGATTTTTATTTAAAAGGAGCATTTAATTAAAATTACCAGTACTTTTTAGTAAAAATTTTATTTATTAAAATTTCTTTTTTCGGCTTTCTGATTTTTTCTGGACTTTCTGATTAGCAAAAGTGTCAATGATAGTCAGTATTAAAAGTTGAAATTTAGGGCCCATAGAATGTTCGATGGATAGAATAGCCAAATTGTGTAATTTTTCTTGTCTTATATATTTTCTTAAATAGATTTTTCAATGTCCGTTATAATAACAAATGTCAGGCCTTTGTACTCATAGTCTCTCTGTCCGGGCAATTTGCCCGTCTTGACATACTATTGTTACGCCATTGGTTATTGATGCAAAATAACCAAATCTCAATTTCGGCTTGGTGAAGGAGTTATCGCATCCTGTGAACCAAATGTCGTTTTACACTTAAAAAAACCCCTCGGAAAATATGCCTTATTTATTTATTTATTTTTTGTTTTTGTTTGTTTGTTTTCGATTCCCAGTGGTTCTTTTCTGAATTCTATTATTGAGGGTGTTACTATCGGTTACATTATAGTACATCGAAAAGAGTCACTTGCATAGCTATAGCTCTAAGTTGGATTATTGTTTTTAGCTTATATAACTATAGTGCTCAATTTCAGGCTGTTGTTCTCACTAGCATACTTTGTAGTTCTTTCCATTCATGAGTTATTTGAGGATAAATTTTTTACCTATGCACTCTGGACTTCGCCAGTTTGCATGCTAATGAATAACTGTTATAATATAACTAGTTATAATATAATATATATATAGTTATAATATAACTAGAAGTTTATATACTATATTCAATTGAAAAAAAAAAAGAAACCTACTTGACTTTAAAAAAAGCTGTACGATAGCATTTGCCAGTACGATAATTTCTGAAAAAGAGAGTAGAACAATTTCAATGTTATTGATATTTTACAGAACTGAAAATATAAGGACTTAATATAACAAATTTCTAGATTGATGTCATAGATGTATATGACAATCAAAATATAATGAGCAAGTTGAGACAACGATGCATTGGTGATGTTTCGACATCAATGCATCAAAGTATAGGGCAATACTTAAAATGCTACATCAAACTTTGTTAATGCGTTATGCGGATTAAAATAGAAGACGCTTTTCGTAATCTAATAAATTCTTTTATTGAAATGAAAGTAAGATGTATTAAAATTCCCGCTTGACGACAATTTAGAAACTGCTATTTCCTCTGCAAAATCAAAAATCTCTTATAGACAACAATATTTAAATGATAATTGTAATATATGATGTTGTAAATATTAGATAATTATTTATTTGGATGCATTTAGAATCTACTATGCACTCCCATAAGAGCTATGTAACGGACGGAAGAAGAGTACAAGGTTGATAATTCTATCAAGTCCTTACGTTAGACTTTGGAACCAAGGATAGAAAGGGAAGCAGTAGGGGAGGGTACAAAGACTGTAAGATGAACTTGCTTTAAGATGATTTTGTAAATATTTATCTTGTGTTTTGTTTTTCTGTGTTATGCGTTGTAGTTGTGAGATGCTGTCTTTTCAATTTTAAATAAATATGACAACTAAACGTTTCGTATTATCATTTAAAGAAACAATTAAGTTTCTGCAATAACAACAACAAAAAACATTCACTTGATGAAGACCACACCCATATCAGGTCCTAATCTGTACTTAGGTAGTTAATAATTTTAATAAATTATAAACAATTTAATTTATTTTTGTGCATAAATAATACTTTGGTGCTGTAAAAGAATATTTTACATTTATATAAAAAGGAATATAAAAATATCGCCTCGGTGACAAATTTGGTCATCTTGGCGAGCTTCTAGTAAAATTGTGAATTTAACACAATCTCTGTAAATTAAAAGTTTTCTTGATTTGTGAAGAACATGCATATATATATATATATTTCTTGATTGGTGAATATATGCATATATATATATATATATATATATATATATATATATATGCATATATATATATATATATATATATATATATATGCATATATATATATATATATATATATATATGGGTTCTTCGCCAATCAAGAAATTTTGTGTATTGTGTGCAATAATTATTGAAAGCAAATAGTTTACTGGACTGTTTTAAGAGGGTAAAAACTTTGAGACTTAGAATTAATCAGTTAAGTTGAGCTTCTGCTTTCGTCTAGTAAACCTAAACATTTTATTTATGCAATGATGCGATTGTATTATCAGTTGATCTGCCTCTCCTTGACAACTTTTTTTTGCTCGGATTCGTCAAGTACGAATTAGTTTTTAATAACACTTTTGTTTTGAAAATTAAAAAACAAACTCTAAAATTTTAATAAAACTATTATGTGAATAACATTTCGTAAATCTGTACATCGGAACTTTTATAGTTTAAGACTTTTGCATTGTTCTATGAATTGCACTGATTTTTATATTTATTCACTTTATACTATGGATAAAAGTAATCGAAACAGTCATTTACTTATGTGGTTTTATTTTAATTAATAATTGTTAACCTCGACTGATTTTTCATAGTTCGTGGAGAATTTTATCTTGTACTGGGAGTTGCTGATGATAGTTAGACTCTATTACTAGTATTATATTTATATGATATAAAAATCCAAAAATATTAAAATATGTTTATGTTTACATGTGCTAAAGAATGTCGTACTCGAAAATAGAGGTTAGGTTTCAGCGGTTATTTATTTTATCATAGACACCAAAGTTTAACAGAAGAATTCATCTTAATTGAAGAAAGAAAACGTACAAATTACAAATTAATTCTATATCGTTTTTATTTAATTTAAACTTTAATACATATCTGTTATGTCTGAAATAAGATACGTAAGACATAAATTATGAACATAAATTATTAGTTTATGTGTAAAGATTAAAACAATCTTGTATTTTTCATGAATATTGTAAGATTATGAAAGCACATATTACAAAAGTATTTTTAATAGCATTGATGATTAACTTAAAGATTGTAACACTTCTTACCAACGACATGAATGTTTGTTAAACTATAAATCCCCGTCTAATTAGCCTAAAGTGTGCACAAAATGGTCGTAGAGCGACAAACCAAACCAAATATTACCAACAAAATGGCTTTATGGCCTGTTTGACTTATTAGCGCTTTGAAAAATATATATTATACCATTTATCGTTATTATATTATTTATCGTTAATTAAGGATCACTAATTCATTGTTATTGTCATTAATTATTTTAATTAATATTTTTATAAAAATTTTGTTAAACCTCGAATGTCCTACAAAAAGTTTTTTAAAAATTTGAAAAACATACTGTATTTATCGGAATGTACACGGAACCAAACCGTCCAAGATGGCTCTTTGTTATAAAATCATACACATCTTTATATAAGAGACCTATCCATCTGGAAAAAAATATATTAATTTTTATGAAAATATTTTTAAATACAAATAATATTCAAAGATGGACCATTTAATATTACTGATCTCTGATTGACATTGTTTACATTAAATTGAAAGAAATCTTCTTAAATTAATTTTATTATGTAAGCAGTGCTATAAATCGATAAACATCTTTTGTTGTGCTAAAAATATTTAATGGTCAATAAATATTGTTTCTTAAATTGTAAAAAATATTACATCTCAATCGCACAAATATGTTTTCTGGCTGTTAATTGGATGCATATCTACGTATTTTTGTATGAATATAATTTTGTTATCTATTTAAGTTGTAGCCAAAATAAATGGAATTATACCTATTTAGACCTGTTAGATTATTAGGATGACACGCAAAATCGTGAAGAGTTCCACATTTTTCAGTATTTGAAAGATTGGCCAAGCATCCTGGACAAATTGGGGCAGGATAGCGTTTCTAAACTAGCTGTTTTGGACCAGATCGGATCGGTGTGCTTACAGTGGATTCCCTCCCATGTGGGCATCTATGGAAATGAAATTGCTGATCTGCTCTCTAGGAAAGGTTGCGAACTTCCCAAAGCTTCTTCTTCCAATCTGTTAGCTTCAGAGGTTCATTCCACGACTTTAACCAGAGTGAATACCACTTGGAGGTCGCCACCAATTCCTGCAAGGTACACCGCGAAATATCCTGGTATGTCCTTGCAGTGCTCCTGTCCTAGATCTGCTCAAACGGCTTTAGCTAGACTAAGGACTGACCACACTAAGAGTTTGACCTTCAATGGAGACGAGAAGACATATACCCTTTGTCATTGTTCGGCCGTCGCGTCTTTCTCTCATCTTATCGATTGTATTGGTGCCTCTGTGAGGCAACTGTTGAATGAGGAGAGGACCGTTTACGATCTATTATTGCAGCATGATCTACTGGACTTGGTTTTGGATTCTAAATCAAGGGGATAAGCAACAACAACACAAGATCTTTATCTCTGAGTATAATTCTTTCATGTCTTTCAGTAATCATTGGCAATCCAGATAAATAAAGGTTTTAAATATTTGATAAAAGGTATAATTTGTAAATCAATAGGAACATATATACAAAACATGCAATCAATAAGTCGCTAATGATTTTACCTGAGATCCAATCATCTAGCGGTCAGAAAAAATGCATATTAGGTATTGTTTAAAAACCTATTCTTTTAAAAACTTATCATCAGGATATTATTGATCATTGCCCATTTCCAAGATTTTCGATTGTGTTACCACTATTTATTAGGTCTCTCTATCCTTCATGTGATGATTCAAAACAGTTTGATGCACAAATGAAGTAAAAGAAAGATCTTTATTTTGGTTAAAAAATTTTATGCAATAAAATTATTATTTTTCTGATTTTAAAACTGCGATAGCTTAGGTTACCATAATTACCGACCAACTAACCACCTATTTGTCAACAAAAGAAGTCGCCAATTTTTTTGTCCACAAAACTATGATTTGGCTCAAATTATGGAATTATTTCATCAAAGATTTAATTGATTCTTGAAAATTATGCTTTCCAGGTAATTTTGAAAATGAAATGTCACAAGAAAAAAATTGAAAGAAATTGTAAACTAGATATTCTGAAAGAAACTATAATATAACACAACTTTGTTATGTATCATATAAGGTGAAAGACGTATAGAAACTTATCCAACTTAAACTTCGTATCAAAACTTACCCAACTTCAAGAAGTTCACATTCGGCTTGTTTTTGTTGCATCCAGGCAATTTTCTTTAGTATCAGAAAGACTACCAAAATTATCTAAAACTAAAAAAAAATTTGAATATCAAATTTCGTTTTTCTTTTCAAATGTGAATGTAATCAGTGGCCCGCAAAAGTGACTAAATTAAAATGTCACAGGATTATTTTTTATTTACAGAACATGTGAGACAATATAATCATTTTGATGCTACTATAAATGTGATTTTTTAGAACATTAATTAGTAAAATATGTCAAAATATTTTCACTTTCATTACATTTCTACAATTGTTTGTATTTCAATGCATAATGCAATGTGTAAAAAAAAAATTAATATCTTACAAAGGAGATTTTTCCAAAGCATTTACCACCAAAAATAATTGGAGTTCCTCTAACTAAAAAGTGCCAAAACGAAATCTATACTGTAACATCTCGGCCGATACTAGATCAACAAAGGCTTCAAGAAGATGCCCACTTTCAGGATCAGGGAACACTTTAATTTTTATTTACAAGCATTCTATATATACAGAACTCTGGGTTATTATACAAAGAAATGAAAATGAAAATTATAAATTTGGTCACAAGTGCACGATTAACTCATAAATGCAGATCACTGCAAGGTCGGAGATTTTCAGAATTCTCGAGTCTACGTCGAATCTCAAAATAGATAGTCTGTGGTAGATCTTAATTAATACATGGAGTGATACACGAAACCACAAGTGGCTCACTTTGGAAACAGGAAGAAACTATGGCCTGTTCTGTAACTTCAGAGAAAAAGAGAAAATACACTCTTTGTCGATTCATTGCAGAACTCGCACCTTTCCTCTCAAAAAACCTAACTTTAAGATAATCCGTCAAGAGGGAGATCAGCTTCCCTCACTTCTTATTAGAGTAGACATTTCTCAACTCATGATCTATCACCAATAAAGATGGAACAACTCATGTTGTAGTCCGTATTCCATCTGTATTTGTTTTGACCCGTGAAGGTCTCATAGGCAATCGCTAATGTCGTGAGACTTCATTATCCATGACACTGAATATCTGCTGACAGATATGAGTAGCAGGTTGTTCTCATTAGTACAAAACACTAATTGCATGTAATATAAATACCCACAACACTGCTTGTCTGTTATCAAATTTGAGTGATAGGTTGATATTATTATTAAATAATTGGTTGATATTATTAATAAATATACATTCCTCTCACCTGGGAAAGAAATACCAGCACTCTTCCTGTGGGAAAAATGCTAAAATACTCATAAGACTTTTTAACTTGACAAGGTTTCAAGGGCATTTTTTCAGGACAGTCCAAATTGAACTTTTTCATAATAATCTTAAATTTCCCAATTTATGTAAGATGGAAACTAAAAAAAACTGTATCTTTTAAAAAACACTACAAAAAATTCCGTAAAATGCAGAGGAATATTTTATTAGAAAAATAAAGCTGGTTAAATTTACTTAGTAGTTTATCATTTTTCACTTCTTCAGACAAAATATCCTGAAACCTATGGAAAGCATCAGTAAATTCATTGGAGCACTAAGAAAAAAAAAAATACACGAACTGGAATAAGTAATCCCCGCGATAGAATGCGGTCTGGTTGCCAAGTGGCTAGCGCTCTGGCCTTTGATATACCAGGCTTCAGGTTCGAATCTTGGCGATGGCATGGATGTTTGTGAGTGGTTCGGGGTTCACTTTAAACTGTAGGCCCCGGTCTGTTTAGCCTAAATTGTGCACAAGATGACCGCAGAGCGACAAACTAAACCAAACAGCGATAGAAATTAATTGAATCAAAAATGAATAATTATTGGTTTCGCAAAAAAAGTTCGAAAAAAAGAAGCCAGTTCTGTAAGAAAATAATTTCTTAGAATTGTAACAAAAGAAGAAGTAAATTTTTATCACTAAAAAATTTTATCTCTTGAATACTTTTGAGCCAAATGTTATCGCTTTTACTCGAAATTTAGCAGTATTATGCCAAAAGAAGTATCGCTAAATTGTCTTTACGCCAATTTATATCGCTTTTATCGCCAAATTTTTATCACTATTATGGCAATATTTTAATGTTTTCTTTTTACGCCTCATATTGGCACTTTAACGCCAAAATGCATCATTATTTTGCCAAAATTTTATTCCTAAATTGCTTTTACCCCAAATTTAATCGCTTTATAACTAAATTATTATGTGGAATTGTTTTTGCTAACTCACATAAAAGTATCATTAAGACAATAATAATCGCTGGTATGATAAAATTACTCAAAATTATTCGCTAATACGCCAATTTTTTTTTTTATTATGTCAAAAACTATTTCATGTTGTTTACGATGCCGAATTCGAATGATGAAAGAAAATTATTTAAAAAGGAAAAAAAAAAAAAAAAGAATAACTTACATTTTATTCTGATATATCCTTTGTTGGAGGATACCGTACCTATTCTTATCAAATGAATGAAGAATACAAAAAGAACACCATCAGAAAACCACATATAAATTAATACGCTCCAACCGCCTTTTCTTCTGTAAACAAAGTTCTAAAGTTAAGAAGTCACATTTTTTTCGCGCAAATTCAAATAACGGTTGCCACGAAACCTTAAATATGTTAACAGCGCTAAAAAGAAACATTCGATAGACGTTTTTGCCGTTAACTAAAATTCTAAAAATAAAAATAACATTTTTTTGCGCAAATTCAAATAATTGTTGTTATAAAACCTTAATTATTTCAACAAAATAAAAAAAAAAAAAAAAATTATTATTTGATAATCAAATATAAGTTCATAATAAATTAAAAAATCGTTTTTGATATTTGTTTCGAATTTTCATGAGTGGCAGTATCATAAAAATTGTTTTTTTTTCTGTATCATATACTGTAAACATGCATTATAAGAACAATCTCAGAATAATCAATAATTTTCGGAATAAATATTTAAAAAGAATATATATTTAAGTTCTTTATTTATTATAACTAAAAAATTCTGCAAATAACTAAAAAACTATCAAAGTAGAAATAAATAGTTATTATATTGTTCGGGAAAAGAAGTTAAGAATTCTAGAGTATTGTAACCCTAAAGAAATTGGCGGTGGATTGGCGAAATATTCCGGTTGCAAGATTGGCGACTTTCTCAGGGGTATAGTATTCTAGATTTCAATTCTTATTATAATAATCCCTGTTATTTAGGTTGCTCAAAAAATGTAGCCAAGATTTATTTTTAGAAGGGCGAATTGTAAGTGACTGTAATTAGGAATGCTGGCCATTTGACTTTATAGATTGGCTATTTATTGTAGGGCCGTAATGATAAAGAAGTTTATAAATTTTTCTTTGTGCTTTTATTTTATGATTAGCAATGATTTTACGACATTTACATTTTTCGCTATGTGATGTACCTATAAGGAAAATGCTACCTTTTTTAATGAAAATTATAATTTGGCATAAAAGTATTTCAAGAATACAATTTTGACAGGTTAGTGATAATATTTGGAGTTAAAGCGATAAAATTTTGTGTAAAAGCAAGGAATAAAATTTGAAGAAATTTTGGCGAAATAGTGTTTTAACAACGACAAGCAATCATTTTGTTTGTTTACGTGGCGATTTGGCATCGTAGTGACGGATTTTGGCATAATATTGTTATTTTTACTTTTATCGTTTTATTATTTATGTTATGTTTACTCAGAGACTTCACCGTCTGGCGATGCATTTGGCACAAATGAATGCAAGATTCAGACTTTTACTGATAATTATCATTAAGGTACAACTTCTTGTGATAAGGTTCACTTATAACTAATTATACTATAGGTTAGGTATAAAAGGATGAAGTGACGCCACGATAATGAAAACACCCCATAATTTATTATATCGATCATTGATTTAAACATTTATTAACTACACTATTTACAGTTCATAAATACTACTTTATTATAATTTTTGGTAGTTATGCACTGTAGGGGTTCCGCTTGTTTATTTGGCGTTTTGCCCCCCCTTCCCCTCCTCCTCTGCGATTTTCGTCAAGCTCCATTCTAAATAAACAAAATGGCCGCTGTGGTTGAAAATACTGTGGTTTTGGCGATTCCATTTGGCGCGGAAACAAACTTGGCGAAATCTTGGGATTAGCCAATGTTTGATTCCCATCATTTTTGCGCCCGAGCTTCGAAGGCGTTTCCCCCAATTATTCTAATTACTGGCGAATTTTGTCGAAGACAATAAAAACGGACGTCAAAAAGAACAAGGGAATCAAATATCGTAGATTCCTCGACATCGGAACAATAAATTGCATAATCTCCTAATTTTTGACTGACAAAATAAAAAGTGGTACTTATGTATTATCGCCACCGCAGCAGAAGTTGCGCTAATGCGCCAATAAAAGAGCTGCCAATGCGCCAAAATAGAGACTGTTTTGAATCTATATTAAACTCTATATCTGCCCATTTTCCACCGAAACCGATTGACTACTTTTGTTTTTAAATAAAGTGTTTTGAATTTTGAAAGTGTTTTGATTTTAAATAAAGTGTTTTATGATTTGTCACAAAAATTTTAAAGTGTAGATTGGCGGCACGTAAAAACCGCCAAATCTGTAGCTGCGGTGGCGTTAATGCGTAAGTACCTAAAAAGTTGTCGAGAGGAGACAACTATTCCTTATTTTATTATTTTTATTTTTTGATGGTATCAAGAAGAAAATCGACAAACTCACCACATAACATATCAACGTCATAAGAAAATGTTCCGGGATACCATCAAAATTTACTATCGTAATAAACGTGGTTTGCGTACCATTTATGAGAAAGTGCATCGTTTGTATGAATCACTTTTTTCTTCTTCTCTCAAACGTTGTAAATTACTTTCATTCCAAACTTTTGAAAAATTTTGGAAGGGGTCATGTAGAAAGCTTCCACCCATTCTTACTAAAATTGTTTGTAATTTAGTTTCAAAAAAAAAACCATAATGAAAATTTAAATAAATTCAGAACTCAGCCATAAAGTCAACAACAATATTGTTTGGGAGAAATTTTAGGATTAACTGTTATTCCACGTGATGTAATATAATTTAAAGTGAAAATCATGTGAGTAGATATTGCCAAACCATGATTAGAAGGATGATTAAAGCATGGCATAAATTAATGAAAATAAAAAAAAAAATTGGTTTTTATAAACACGGAATATGATAATAAGAAAAAAATTAATAACTTAATTTTTTGGGGTTTTTTTTTAAACTCAGTGCACATATAGGTGTAGTTAGCAAAGAGACAGTCATAAGAAATAATTTTTTAATTTAGTTTAAATAAATTGTAAAAAAATGAAAACTATATATAGAATTCAATATATATTGTATATAAAATTCAAATTATCGCAGCAACTCGGTTACATAAGGTTTTGTAGACACTACTACTACTACTACTACTACTACTATTACATCACATTACTGTGCCTAGAGCTGAGTTGTCCCTTTACAGTTTGGGAATGATATGGGTGAGAAAAAGTCTGTTTAGGATGGCCTGATCCGGTCTCATATGACAGTAGTGACGCTCTACTGTCATATGAGACCGGAACTTACTGCTTAAAGTGGATTCCTAACTACTACAAACATCCATGGCACGGCCGGAATTCGAACCCGAAACCTATGGTACCGAGCGCCAGAACGCTAGCAACTCGGTCATCAGATCCCTCATGAGTCGTACTATCTGGTGAAGGTTATTCTGCCATGATAGTTCCCCCTATAAATCCTCCCGGAAGGCAGAAGCCTGATGGCCAACTGGCTAGCGCTGTGGCCTTTGGAACCACAGTGCTTCAGGTTCGAATCCTCTCTGTGATATGGATGTTTGTTAGTGGTTCGAAATCCACGGTACACTGTAGGTTCCGATCTAATCACTCTGCCATCAGGCCCCTTTTTAGACACTACGAGATCATGTGCAGGATCAAGTTTTGTTTTGAGTCGTGTGTGCAGGTAACACATTAACGGCATTTATATCTCATTTTGCACGGTGGCCATTTAGAGCAGATTCATATCTAAACATGTTGTGTGCAATTATTGTAGTTCCTATATCGATTAAGGCTTTTCCGTTCATTGAGATTACAGTCAGTTTTTTTTCACCTCGCATCTTGTTTATGTTTTACTTTCTATGCAGGGCCTGAATGGCCGAGTGGCTAGCGCTGTGGCGCGCGCTCAGTACCACAGGTTTCGGGTTCGAGTCCCGGTGGTGCCATGGATGTTTGTAGTGGTTCGGAATCCACTTTAAACCGTAGGTCCCGGTCTAACACGATCGTAGAGCGTTGTGGAGAATGACATATTAAAAATAAGGAAAAATTAACTATTCATATATATAGTGATTAGGGGATTATAGTCCTTGTCGTTTCACATCCCCATATACCACTGCATTCATCTTCATTCACTTTCTATGCAATTAAAATGATTCTCGGATAAATTTTCTGTGAATTTTGGATGAAGTTAACTTTCGTTATTTTGTTTCCATGAAATAAGTCCGGTAAGTAATTTTCTTTTTTACCATGGTTCTTATAATTTGGTTTTTACTCAGCTTTCATTTTTTTAAATGTATAACATGTTAATATATCAAATTATTGTATCACTAACAATATTCTTAAATTTGAAAAATGTTTTGGTAATTTAATAACATGAACCACAAGTTCAAAAAAAGTGTTTTATTTGTATATGATAGGTTACAGAAAAGTGGTAGAAAGATGGGATTATTCTGCCGATTATGAACAAAAAAAAAATACTGTAGCATAATAAATAAAGAACGAATAATACTTTTTACTGAAAAATCATCGGTGTTTTTAGCCCTACAAAATGTTCCAGTCAATCAAATGGAACAAGTTTATGATTTCAATAAGCCATAGTTTTTTTTTTTTTGTTGTTGTTTAATTTCTTTTACACATTCTTCGAAGGTTAAATAAACTATAATTGAAATTTACCTTATTTAACCAAAAATGAAAATAAAACTTAAAATTAGTCTTAGTCCATTCCTCACTGTTTTTCATAGTAAATCAAATGGAAGTGTGAAGTAAAAAACCCTGAAGCTGTAGCATTGATATTGCACATGTTCTACCACTGTGGAATTCTACAAATGTTTGTGAAGAAAAAGATTTTAAGAGAGTGAAGCATTAAAGTTGCAGATGTGTTCCTCTGTAGAATTTTCCGCATATCTGTGAATAAAACAAAATCATGGAAATAATGTCTTCTTAAAATTGAATCTTAGGAGTTGTAAACTTGTGTTCTTCTGTGGAATCCTCTAGACAATTGTTTGGGAATGGTCTGTCTAGCAACGAACATCTTGATCTTCTGGTGCCGAACTTTCTTTTTTATTTGGCTTCTTCCCAAATTTTTCTACAATGTCCATTCCGATGTCCAGCAATTCCGGACACAGAAAACATCGAAATACCGAGATAGATGCCCATGTAGCTTCCAATGATGCTCAGAAGTTCCGAACTCTGCCAAAAGAAAATCACACTGTGAGTATTTCCTCTCTATAATGATTGGATAACAATTTTTAAATTTAAAATTAAAACATTGCTAATCATTAATTAAGATGGAATAAATACTGATTATCTGTTGTTTCTTATCTCACTTGATCGACAGCAACATCTAGACCAAGTCCATAAATCAGTGACGAGTCATAATAAAGAGCAAAAAGAAAGGGCAGCTTTATCATGACAGGTGTCAAAGGTAAAATCATGATAAAGGAGAGCTCTTTTTGCTCTTGACCTTTCGGCAAAAGGACATGGGGCACCCAAAGGAAGAAATATGACTTTACTCCACCTGGTTATATCCCAGGCACTGGGTGCCCATTTTAGTCGCCTTTTACGACATGCATGGGCTACACTGGGGCTATTATAGCTCGTACCCACACGGAAACACAAGTTATCTTTTGATTTATGATTAAATCTTGTTCCACCATCCTCACCATTGTAGTTTAAGAGCTAAAAATTGAAGATTAAGAACTTCAACAAGTCAAACATTATCTTTCCTATTCAATATCTAGAACCAAATTGGAAACTACTATGTACCTCAGCAAGAGTTTCTGGTTTTCTGTTAGTGAAATAAGCATATTTCTTTACATTTTTGCCGTCGAAAAGTTACATGAAACTCAAGTTGTGAAATGACTTGTGGAATTTGAGAAAGGGGAATAAGCACCTAATTGACTGATGCTTAACTTCTTGAATTTTTTACTCTCATTGTGAGAATCACTCATTTTCCGTAGTTATACATCGAGCTAATTTTAGCTAAATCTGTACAGTGATAATAAAAAATTCTTAGTTTTCAACATAAATGGCTACTGTTGAAAAGATTAGTTCCTTCCGACTATAAGATGGATATTCAAACATTTATTCTCCTCTCTCAACTTCAGCATATTACTTGAAACTTGAATTTCATTTAACTTTTCGACTCTTCGGTATGTAAGGAATATACAGTGAGCCACAAAATTGAGTATACACCTCTAAAACTTTTAGACTTCTTCCAATTACAAATTAAATATTGATTTAAAAGATAAATTTTTATCCTGAACTCATGCTTTGCATCCTATAATAACACAATTCTATAGTTAACTTATTTATTACGAAAAAAAAAGTTAGCGATTCGAAAGAAAAGATAGAAAACCATGCCACTTTATACACTTCTTTGCAAATTATGCCCCCCTTTTTTTTTTTAGTTTCAAATTTTTTCAGTTTCAGGAGCAATTATAACTAAGGTTCAACGCTTTTTAAATAGTATTTTTTTCTCATTAAAAATCGTAAAATGGCTCTTTTTAATCTGAGCGTTTATTGGTTGTATAATTGTCGAAGAGGGGGCAAATTTTCTTCGAGAAATCTTTTTGATTGGTGTAACACATGGTTGTGTCCAAAAAAATATACAGAAGTATAAAAAAAACTGTATCTGGGGCTAATATTCCTGGAAGAGGTTTTATACAGCGAAGAGGAAGATCATTCACTGAGTAAAAAGAAAGATCCGAGGGTGAGAGTGCCTCTAAACTAATTTATCGATTTTATCGGGAAAAGATCTCAGTTGAAACAATTGAATACCCTTCACCAATATGGGTTTCATGGCCGTACACCAATACGAAACCTTATGTCAGTTTATATTTTTGAAGGTGTAAAGCCTATTTTCTTTCTGGAAGACTGTTATTTTTGAGTGAAAGTCAAAATTTAAGCGATGGACGATTTAAAAATGTTATAAAGCACTGGCACCTAAAAAAAACATTGGTCAAGTTCGGAGGGTGGATCTGTCCCTATGTCGGCTGGAGGAAGTGATTTTATACAAAAATATATTTGGGAGTTTTTAACTAATTTATTTAGGGGATTTGAAAAATGCCAGTTTTACTTCTCATATTCAGTTAGTGGCTTGTACACCGAAGATTGTGGTACTGTACCATTGCAAAGCAATTACAAAATCACTAAAAGCGTATATTTGTGTATTGTTTGGCATGAGCGAAAAACAAGGAAGTTCTCAAGAAGGTTCTGAGAGGAAAGAATGGCTATTGTATAAAAACTAGTAAAGACTTTAAATGAACGCATAACAACAAAATATTAATTTTGTTAAAAAGAAGTTTAAAAATCTTATTTTTGTTTGTTTTTCCTTATAAGAATCTTTTTATTTTTTTTTTAAAAAAACCGGAAAGTTTTAGCAAACGATAAATAAGACTGTATTTCCAATTAATTTTAATATTTTCTTTCTATTGCAAAAAAAATTTAATTGGATGATTCTTGCCCACTGTATATTTTTTATTCTGAAGTTTAATGAAGCCTTGCCAAAAGAATTTTCTTTTTCTTTTTTTTGAAGTCTTGAATTCTCATTGGGAATTGAAAAGGTTAACGAATCTAACATTAATCAATTATATTTTTTTTAATCCTTGATTTGTTAAATTTCTTTTCAATTTTTTTATGAATTATATTTATACCAAAAAGTTTTTATACACTTATATTATATTGAAATTTGTTAATATATATTTTATCCTCCTGAAAATGAATACTCCACTTTTCTATTTTAACTATTCTTATTTCAGTTTATATTTTTGAAGGTGTAAATAAAAAGAGTGCAGTAAATCAAAATTTAACTTTTAAAATGTTGTAAAGCCTTTCAAAAAACATATCGAATTAATTTTTAAAGTTTTTATACTAATTATTTTTTTATAAAGTACGTTTGAAATGGCTTACTTCTAATTTCGGTCTTAAGTGGTAGTGCAATTACAAAATCACTAAAAAGTATATCCACGTGTATTGTTTGACATCTGAAAAACAATTATTCATAAAAGATATTGTGTAAATAAAAAGACTTTTAAATGAACGCATAACGATAAATTTTGAAAGAAGTTTAAAAAAGCAAATTGCAATTTATGATAAACGAAAGTTTTAGCAAACTAATAAGCACTGTTTTCCAATTAATTTTAATATTTCTTTCTATTAAAATTTAATTGGTTGATTCTTGAAGCTAAACATTTTTTATTCAAGTTTAAAAGACTTTTTTTTTCATTTTTAAATTGACTTGTTTGCGAAAGTTAAAAATTTAAAAAATAATAATTTTATTCTTAACGTTTCGGAACTGTACTATTATGGAGAAAAGGTTTTCTTTAATTTATATACTTATAATATACTAATGCATTTAATAGGAAATATGAATCTGTCCTGTATGGTTGTGTTGTAAGAATTTGATTCCATAATTTACAGATATTCAGTCCTAGGTAAATTTTTCTCTACAGGTGCTATCACATTAAGCACTTTTGGGTAAAGAAGGCATAATTTACTATCTGCATTCCACATAATGATCATGATTTAACTGAGATTGCTGTTTCTGTAGCTCAATCTAACAAGCGAAATTCGTATGGCAGGTAAAAGACACAAGAATGATGAAATTATGGAAAAAATTAATTCCAAAAAAGTCACCAATAAGCGTGCAGGAGGGGCGCCTTTTAATTGTTAGTGGATTGTGTTGCAGGACCTTCTTTCAAATACGAGAAAAACACAATGTCAGTTGTGATAACTTATGTCACCATTAATTGTCACTTAACCATCCCATTGAGATAATTTTCAAAGTTTTCTCTTCTACGACTGCAAATGCAAGGGAATTTTACAAATATAAGAAGCAAATGCAAGAAGTTTTCTAACATGCAAGCAATCTCCCCTTCACGAAAGACAATGTTTTCCCTTCCTTGTTCATTAATGGGTTGTTCATGGCATACATTAATATCGAGAGAAATGAGACTCACCGATTATCAATAAAAAAAGTCTCCAATAAGGAGTATAGGGAAAATTAAGTACTTTGCAATTTAAAATTTTGCATGGATATACCAAAGAATTATAATGAAAGAACTGGATTGAAACATTATTTTTTATTAAGGATTTCGTTTTAAATATTTATTTGAGAAAGTTCGTATTAAAAGCCACACCCATTATTCTTGTAAACCAGAAATATATCTTTGAAAAACTTATTTGAATGAATATATTATGTTTAAGAAGAAATGTTCATCACAGCCAATCTTAACAAACGATTGATAACTCTTTTGTCAGTTACTTGCCGTCTTTGAGATGGTCATATAGTAAAATGGGACACTCCTTGCATAAAAGTTCACAAACAGTCCTTGTCCGTGCTAAAGTTTTTGTAGTTGAAAAATTTACATCCAAACATTTCACTTGCATTTCATGCAAATTTTCTGTTGCTTTCTATCTTGTTGTGAACTTTCGAAAGAAAGATTTCACGGAATCTTCATTCCTATGTTTTAATAGTCTCTCTAATTTTGTGCCATTCTTATTTTTATATCGAGTTAAAGATGTTTCTAAGTAACATCACTTCAATTGTGATCAACAGGTATACATTTTACACAAATACACAAGTTCACCGTTGAATGTAAAAACAATACTAAAGTAATCTGAATAACTGCAAAACAAATTTAGATTTTTAAATCCATTTTCAAATCTAAAAATAATAAATGTGAAATGGATTTGGCCGTCACAAAAGAATGGAAATGTGAAATGGATTTGGCACGCATCTTCAATGCAACTTTTATCCTCTATACAGATACGAAGTTTCTTGACATAATTCAAATTTATTAATTTCGGTTCAAATACGCAAAAACCGTGCTATTGGTTTCATTTGTTTGAATTGCATGAATTATTTCCTACATTGCTAATCCCAATTAGGTAAAATCACAGAATAGGGGCTGCTGAGATTTGATGTCAAATATTCTTTTCGCCAAAGTGCACCAATAAACGAATTGCGATTGTAAATGCAGGGAATTGCAAACTGTACAAGATATCCGATCTATTGCATTTGATGACTTATCACTCAGTTGACGTTACAAAAAAATCGCCAAATCCAAACGGCCCCTATTTTGCGAATTGACCCCAATTAGTAAGAATCCACCATGCATTCTCTCGAGAACTATAAAGCAAACAGCACGTGGAGATAAAAAAAAAACATGTTTAAATAAATTTTATTCAAGATGTGTGGCAGAATGAGAGTGTTTCTTTGTTTAAAATTACAATTTAGTTAGTTGTAGTTTGTGTCAAAATCTTCTCTCGATTCTAACATTTTAATAATCATATTCATCTTATGTTTGCCATTTTTCGGAAGCTAAAAATGCTGCTTTCGTGAAAGTCTCAAATTTGCAGATTACATAAAATTTAAACGAACACGATTACATCTCCGATGGCGAATACAACCATATCCGGCCATAATTTGTACTGAATTAAATTGCAAAACTGTACCAAATCTATTAATGAAATACTTTTTATATTATGTTAAATTTCTATTTTCATAAGGATTAAAAAATTATTTTTATTTATTTTCTTACTGAATACATACCGACGTGCCAAAATAGCAGATTTAGTGCATTCATACTGAAAGAAAAATAAACTTTGATTAGCGTAAAAAAAAAAAATATTTCTTTATAGTTTAATACAGCATATTAGAATCACAAAGGCTAGTTATCCTTATACTAATAAATATATGAACATTTAAATCATTTTTTTCAGTAACTTACCCCTTGCTAGGGATGACGAAGTTCTGAAATAAAAAAGGAAATCTTTAAAATTTCAGAAATAAATACCATTTTATAATAGATATAAAAATAAATATATTTTATAATTGATATGAAAAATAAATATTTTATAATTGATGTGAAAATAAATATCATTTTATAATTGATATGAAAATAAACATCATTTTATAATTGATATGAAAATAAATATCATTTCATAATTGATATGAAAATAAATATTTTATAATTGATATGAAAATAAATATCATTTCATAATTGATATGAAAATAAATATTTTATAATTGATATGAAAATAAATATTTTATAATTGATATGAAAATAAATATCATTTTATAATTGATATGAAAATAAATATCATTTTATAATTGATATGAAAATAAATATCAATTTATAATTGATATGAAAATAAATAAAATAAATATAAATATTTTATAATTGATATGAAAATAAATATTATTTTATAATTGACATGAAAATAAATATTTTATAATTGATATGAAAATAAATATCATTTTATAATTGATATGAAAATTTTATAATTGATATGTTTTTTTGAAATCAGCAATTTTCAAATTTAAAATATAGTTTACCAATTTAAGTATTTCTTTACTATTGCTACTATTGTTTGACAGAATAACACTTTTACTGTTAAATATTTTTAAAATATAAATAAAATAAATTATATTACTTACTTCAGTGAAGTTAGTTGCGTCATTTACCTGTAAAAGAGCAATGATTAATTTTTTAAATCGGAATTTTACTTCATTAAGCATTTTAAATTCAAAATTAATATTCTTTAAAAAATAATGTTTTTTCAATGCTTTTTATCGATGTATTGATTGGAATAAATATATATCTTTCGAATTGAGAAAAAATGTACGTTAAGTCAATAAAAATTAACAAAAAGAAATTAAAAATTTCTAGTTAAATTTTGCATTATATGGTACTTACCAATGTTTTTTCAATCAAAACAGTTTTTCTTCCAATTTCATTTTATAACTTATGAAACTGAAAGAAACAAAAATGAAACATATATTAAATTAAAAATAGTAATAATAATAATAATAATAAAGTAGATTGTTTCTATGAATATAAAGGTTATACGTGTATATAATATAAAAAAATAGTATTAGGAGATCCTTTTTTTTTTTTTTTTTCGAATATTTAATAATCTACTCTAAAAAACACCAAAAAATTCTAGCACCGAGATAAAAATACTTAATATTCTAATTTAACCCTAAGAATATTTTTAGGATTAAATTATAATATTTTAACATTGTTAATTAAATTAGTATATTGTAAAGTTTCATAATTTTAACAATATAATTGTTTTGTAATAATTTGTCTTATGTCAATATTTTGTGGTGATTTGTTTTTATAACAATTTTAAAATTTGGTACTAGTTTTCATAACAATTTCATTTTATAACACCTTTTAAAACAGTATCCATATTTTATAACAATTGGGTTTTGATAACTATCAATGCTTTGTAACAGTGAATGTTTATATCAATATTTTATTTTACAATTGAGGTTTTCTATAACAATATCAATATTTTAAAACAATTGGAGCTTTTTTATAACAATATCCATATTTTTATAACAAATTTTTTTTATAACAATATCCATATTTTTATAACAAATTGGTTTTTATAACAATATCCATATTTTTATAACAAATTGGTTTTTTATAACAATATCCATATTTTTATAACAAATTGGAGTTTTTTTATAACAATATCCATATTTTTATAACAAATTGGTTTTTATAACAATATCTAAATTTTTATAACAATTGGGTTTTTATAACAATATCCATATTTTTATAACAAATTGGTTTTTATAACAATATCCATATTTTTATAACAAATTGGTTTTTATAACAATATCCATATTTTTATAACAAATTGGTTTTTATAACGATATCCATATTTTTATAACAAATTGGTTTTTATAACAATATCCATATTTTTATAACAAATTGGTTTTTATAACAATATCCATATTTTTATAACAAATTGTTTTTATAACGATATCCATATTTTATAACAAAATCAATATTTTACAACAATTGGGGGATTTTTATAACAATATCAATATTTTACAACAAATGGGGATTTTTATAACAATATCAATATTTTACAACAATTTGGGGGATTTTTATAACAATGTCAATATTTTACAACAATTGCAGGCTTTTATAACAATATCAATATTTTACTACAATTGAGGGTCTTTATAACTATCAATATTTTACTACAATTGGGTTTTTTATAACAATATCAATATTTTACAACAATTGAGTTTTTTATAACTATCATCAGCTTTGTAACAATGTGTTTCTATAACCACAATATTTTATAACAATTGGGATTTTATAACAATATCAATACTTTGTTACAGTGGTTTTTTAAAAACAATATCAATTTTCAACAGCTTATCAGAAATAGGAATTGTTCGTTTGTAGTGGCATTGTGTAAAGTATTGTAAAAGTTTCATTTAGAATTTTCTAAAAATCGGTTTCCGAGTGATATTTTTTATCAATGACATTTACAAAAATTAACAAGTTATTATGTTATAAGAATTTAAAGTATCAAGTCAGTCAACACCAAATCATATTTGCTAGTGGGATATAAAAGTAAAAATAAATTTTTATCGGAAATATTTTAATATTAATATATGAATTGTTTTTTAAGACAATATTATCACGCTTTAAAATAAAAGTTAATCGCATGAAATTTTAAACTTAAAATAAAAAAAAAATTATAAATTTTAATAAATTGATAATGTAATTTTTTAATAATCTTTATCACTTACTCGCAAGGTTGATTGTAATTTTCCAGCAGTTTTTCGCAATGATTTTCAATGTGACTCATATCTGAAAGGTAAAAAATTATGTTAGTAGTTTTTTATTGCAATGCTATATTCTTCCATCATCACGCCAGGCACACCCAGACCTAATAAATCATATCAATATACTGAACCCAATTATCATTGCGCCAAATTTTGATTAGCTCATTTATTCATTGCGCAATCATCATTGCTCTAGAATTTTGTTGTCAAGGGAGTGTATTAAACTGTTTACCAACCATTATTTTATTTTATTGCTTAATTTATTTTTCTTGAAATAATCATTTAACCCTATGACTGTTATTAAAATGTTAAAGCTTATTCTAAATATATATAAAGCTTAAGTATATTAGTGCTTGTTTTTAGTAATTAAAAACATTTTAAACATAATTATTCCAATATAAATTGCTAGTATACTGGCCTGCGGCCCAGAGTTTATAGACCACTTATCTAAACAAATATTTTTTGTTACCATATAGTAAGAATCCACCATGCATTCTCACCAGAACTATATAGCGGACCTCACGTGGAGAGAAAAGAGAAATGTTTAAATAGACTGGATCCACCATAAATTCGCACTAGAACTCTTTAGCGGACCACGTGCGCAGAGAAAATGAAAAAAATATTTTAATAAAATTTATTCGACATGTGTAGTAACCATAGAGTGTTCTATCGTTTTTGAAAATTATAAGTTAGTTAGTTGTAGTTTATGCTTTGCTTTATAGTTATTGCTTTGCTTTGTAGAAAATAAATGGTATGTTTGTCTCAATATCTCCTCTCAATTCTAACATTTCAAAAATCATACCTAAATCATTTAATAATCATTTACCTTATTATAACACAATCATTTGCCTTATTATTATTCACCATTTTTCGGAAATTAAAAATTCTATTTTCGTGAAAGTTTCAAAGTAGCAAATTATGCAGAATTTAACTAACGCCATTATGTCTTCAAAGGTGAATACACCCATATCTGGCCATAATCTATACTCCTTTAATAAGAATCTTAAAAAAACAAAAATATGAAATTTCGCATAATCTATAATTTCCACCATATTGAAAAATTTAATTTTTGGGCTTTCTTCCGATCTATTGCATTCATCTTTAGCTCTAAGAAGAATTTTTAGTGATTACTTTCATTGCGTCTTTAAAGGCTACTGAACACGCCCGTATCGCAATGGACACATTGCTCTTTTTCGTAATTTATAAAGTATCAATTTACAAGATATAAAACAAAATACCTGACCTATGATCTAAATTAAAGTTATCTTATTCTTGAAAATCTACACCAACTCGAAATCTTTCTGAAGAAAATGTTTCATAAAATGACAACGAAATTTAACATTTACTATAGCTCACAAGACATTACATAATAACCAAATATTATTTTCTAGACTTCTCCGATCTTTAAATGCAAAGGCCGCGAATGTTTGATCTAGATTAATTGACCAATCTGAATTCTAATTATGGTATTGTGTTCAGAAATTATTAATCAAACAATAAATTTTGGTATGCAAGGAATTTGCAAATGAATGTACTGACCTTTATGTATTAATTATTAAATTTAATTCGTGTGGGATTTTTTTTTTCCAAAAGGCATTTATTTCATCAAAAATATATTCATTCATCAATCAAAGCATTTTCCATTGCTAGAAACTACTTTTTCTCCTGTCTTTATGGCAACAGATGCATTACTCGTCAAAAAAAAGGACTCATCTTTTGATAATATACATTCCAATAGTTTGGTTTGTCGCTCTGCGGTCATCTTGTGCATACTTTAGGCTAAACAGGCCCCTATACAATCCAATAGAATTAAGGTATTGTTTAGACATGAAATGCGCCATTGATAGAAAAAAGCGGTAATTAGAAGAAGGTTTGGTTTGTCGCTCTATGGTCATCTTGAGCACACGACGGCTAAACAGACAGTGACCTACAGTGGATTCCGAACCACCAACAAACATCCATGCCGCCGCCAGGATTCGAACTTGAAGCCAGTGTACCAACAGCCAAAGCGTTAGCCAATTGGCCATCAGGTCGTAATCAGAAGAAGGAGAAAAAAATTATGGTTGGGGTAAGTCATTCCATTGAAATATTTCCAAATAATTTGTGATGCGCCTATCAACAAATTGAAAAATGGCTTTCTTGTGTATTTCCTCCTATTCTGACCGTTTTCTCTCCAAGATCTTCTCGCCTCAAACACATCCATTGCAATCGGTGACCTTCACAAATAATGATTTCACCAGGTTTTAGCAACTCTTGATTTTTTTTTTTTCCTTCTGATCAGGTCATTTTCGATCTTCCGTAACAAAAATCACAGTCTTTGACGCGACGGTTTCTTGCATTTTCGACGAGCTCTTTCAGCTGGTGCATGTTGGCCACATTAATTTCTACAAGATTTCGATGCCTTTCAACTGCACACTTCTTCTAATTAGAACAGAAAAGTTTCTTCCAATTTTTTCAGAAAAAGAACTTTCCCCAAATGTTCTTTTTTTTTCTGTACATCATTAAACATGTTCAAAGATTTTAAAACAAAACTATCTATTTCACACTTTACCGAAATGCCACATACTAAACATCAAAGTCTAATGACATGAAATAGTCATCAATCTCATTCATCTGGTTTGTTTAAAAGCTCAACGAATTAAGTTTAATAGCCAGTAATCAGATTCAAAATTTAGAATCAGTCACGCTGATTTAACATGAAAAGCGAGGCATGCACTCTTCTCGTTAAAAATTCGGTAGACTGCGAAAGAATAATATCAACTTACTGTTATTTATAAAGCAGACAGGACATTGCATTAATTTAATAAATTGTTGTAATTATTACGGAAATATTTTATTATTAAAATATTCTTTAAATAATATTAATGTTGTTTGCTCGAAACAAAGAAGTAAATAAAAATTTCTGAAATGTATATTTCATTCAAAATGGTTTTTTAATGTACATATTTTTCTAACCTCCGCATATTGTCCTCTTAGTTTCACTAAACTGACGCATCAATGTCTAATAAATACGAAAATAGCATGTAATTTATATATTTATAAATTGATTATATGTCAACGAATATATGTGAAAGATTATATGACAAAGTCTTTTATTGAAGTTGTTTTGTGCAGTATCATCGCTTAAGAACTGAATTCGCTGCTGAGATATATTAAATTGCATCGAAGATGAGGCAAATCACTTTAATCAAACACAATATTCCCATTTAATTTTCGATTTCACAAAAAGATTACGAATGAAAAAAAAATAGTTAAACTTACTCAAGCAGTTTTGACATATTTTGCAAACTGAATCATTATGTGGGAAATCCACACTAACTGGTACGCATCCCAGCTCTTGCAAGCTGAGATTGTATTTGCACTCTTCTACCATCATCTAAAAAAATATCAATGAAGAAAATGGAAGGTTTCCTTTGCTAGTTTTTTTTAATTAAATTATAACATAGCCAAAATATTCAACCGATGAATATTATAATCTAAAATTGTCGCATGCAGGATATTCTGGGAACCTTATGAAATATTTAGGAAGACAGGGGCTTAAATACGGTATATTTTTCAACTAAAAAACCCAGATGGTTGCAAAAAAAAATGAAAATAGAGAAACAACATTTCATTAATGGTTCACTATATTTTGATCATTTTTCCATATGATAACCTTTAAACATATTTTATAATACGAGGCGAATTCTTAGTTTTCTTCTTTCTCTGGTTGTAAAGCTACACCGCCTTGGAGTCTAACCAATACAACCCAATGATTTTATAACCACACCTCAGATCATTTCTTGTAGATGCCACTAAAATGATATCCAGATTAATTGTGAGCAAATTTCTTGAAGGGGGAAGGTTGTATTGAATGCAAGACGTACAGCATTGCTGTCGCACACTGAACCACCGAGATGAAAGGTTTAATTGGGCAAGCAAACATATGATGCTCACCTTTAGTGTACTTTCAAGACAGAACATAAAACCTAACAGAACATGTTTGGTTTGTTGTGGGCCTAATTTTGAAGCACTATATGATTATTAAATTCAATTAAATTTCAATAAATGAAAAATTTTGCAAGTACAATTTTCTTTATTTTATCTTTAATGTTTAATGTATACATAAATATTCCCGCATAAAAAAAATTTCTGGTGCCTCATAAACCTTAATATATGCGGCATGTTTAGGGATAATAGAGAAATTTTGTGGTTCAAAAATCAAAATAGTCATGTTTTGTCATAGGATGCGGGGTCAAAATAAGACGCAAAAATTACTGTAGAGAACAAAACCTAGATTTGGTTAATCATTCTACGGTCATTTTGTGCACGCTTTGGGCTAATTAGACAGGGACCTACAGTTTAAAGGGGATTCTGAACCCTTAGCAAAACATCCATGACACCGCCAGGATTCGAACCTTAAAGCTTGTGGTACAAAAGACCAGAGCACTAGCCAATTGGCCATCAGACGGCAACCGATCTGTAATACCAGTGCCTAATTCGTCAGCCAGCAAATTGTTGTTCCAATTCTGATAATTATTTATCTGGTGAAACATTGCATTGTAATCATATATAAGTAATTAGATAATTTTGGACCATCTTCCATCATTTATGGAAATACTCCATATAGTTTTTTTTCTTCTAATGCAGCTGGCAAATAGACCGCGATCTTTCGCCATAAGGGCTGCACCGATGTTACTACAGTTTGCATTACCCGGGGGCGCGTGTAACTTGATGGTAAGCCACGGACGCGGACTCGGAGTAACAATGCCCCTGCAGCACCTCTACGATCCTGTTAGGACCGGGACCTACGGCTTAAAGTGGATTCCGAACCACTACAACACCCATGGGCAAAGCCGGGATTTGAACCCGATACCTGTGGTACCGAACGCTAGAGCGCTAGCCATTCGGCCATCAGGCCCCCATACTCCATAGTAAAATAGATATTTTTTCTTGTATCCTGTTCTATTCCAGATCAAACACCGAGGGAGAATAATCTCTGATTCATTACCGATCGATGTGTAGTCTAAAAAATTTCACTCATCAAAGCATATGCATTGTAGTCATTTAACTACAAAGATGGATCTATCCGTCTAGATAACATCTGACGGAAAATCAATCTGAACTGCAATTTTCTCCAAAGCGACTTCGGAGCTATGATGGTTGGGGCTATTTAAAAAATGGTATGACAATTAGTTTTAATGGTTATCGAAAATGGTATTTGTTAATCACAATATCATGGGATGTTTAAAAGTCTACCAGTGAACATAAATATTGTTATCCACAACTCTTGTGTTTATATCTCGTTCAACATCTATTGTATATATAATATTTTCCAATCTATTTCGTATTTTTAAATTCCTTAAATGACTTAAATTCTACCTGGTTGTGACAAAAAAACTGAAATAGACAAATTGTCAAATGAAAAATGCTTCTCATATAATCACTGCACCTGGCAGGTCCGTGAAGGAACTACATGTCAGTTTCCTAATAGTTTGTATACTTCCAATTTCCCAAAATTGAAACAGCAGATGATGGTGAGTGTGTGTGTGTCAAGAAAGGCACTTCTGTATTTATGGACCTTACTAACGAATAATTTTGCTTTTAAAACTTTGACTTTTCAGTTTCGGCTTTGAATTTTGCCAAAAGTGATATCTTTCGTATTTTTTTTTTTTTTTGTCACTTTTTAAAATTGGATTTTTTTTAAGCATGTTATACATTAATTAGATAGGCCTTTGTTGAAGTATACGATTTCCACAAATTAGGGCTACAGTGTTTGAGGACATTTCAACTAATATTGTATTAAAAATATAAAACTGAACGCTACAAATAAATTTTTACAGCAAATGAAACTTCTAAATAACCTTTTTATCCCAATTTTTTAATCATTTATTATAAATTGACATTAAAATATATCGATTTATTAAAGATAGCATAGTGGTTCCGCAAGAAAAAAAAATAATTCAATTTTTTCCTGTATTGTATAAACTTTTTAGATATTTAAACTATTTTTAAATGGCTCCTTTAAAAAATAAATTGAACATCTACGAGTAACTCACATATACAAAAAGAATGTGAATTATACGAAGTTGTTGATTTGATTCTTGAAAGAAATTTAAAGATTAATCCGTAATAACTGAATAAGGTTCATAAAGAAATTGTTATACTTCAAAATAATTAAGGCAATTATTTTTCCAATATAATTCTCCCTAAATGTCTTTTGACAAAAATTATAACTTATTTAAAAAATTTTAAACGGTTTTTTTTTTCTGACAACAATATTTAACTTACTATAATAATTTAAAATTACATGCAATTTACAAATTTTAGCTCAGTTATTAAGAAATAATTTATGAATAAAATAATCATCCATACTTATCATACCATTTAATTTCTTATTAATAATTGGAGAAATTACCATGGGATTCAATGGTCCAGTTCCTCTCTAAGCTTCCAAGCTGCCATGTAATCGTGCAGTTGGTCTGATAGGGTGCTGGAAGTAAATGCTTTTTCTCCTAAAGGTATGGGATTGATGAGAAATTAGACTACATGCAATTGATCCAAACAAAAAATTATTGCGCATCAGTACTGTATTGCATAAATTTAAAAGACTTGAGATGATGATTTTTTCTTCTTAGACTTCTTTTAGACTTCTGATTATTTTCAGTAAAAACAGTAGTAATTGTTTTCTATACATCACTCGACCTCATGTTCAACCTATGCTTGCCACAAAAATCTACCCTTGAGTAATGGTAAAAGGGTATTGTCTTCACAGAGGTTTTGAGTTTTGCATTTGTGTGTCTCGAGAAATTAAACCCCGGAAAATCCAACTTATAAGCCGGACTTTTTATCTGGAAATTCAAACACACGATGGCACAATGACTCATCTTGTCGACTCTTTTGCCATCGACTCTTCTTGTTTTCGAAATCAACGGCAACACCACATATGCAGTAAATGAGAAACTGAACCCTTTTGCACTCTGGCTCTGCACGTTTCCTCAGGGGACCGATATGGGCAAATTTTATTTATCGGAATAGAATAAATATAAAATAAAAAGCTTATAATGCAAGTAAAAATAATGCCAAATCGCAAAATATGCCGTTGGGATATGGCGACTTTTTGTAGCTCCAACTGAACGATAAGTCGCCAAAAGAGGTAACCCTAGATTTCTTTCAAAAGTGGTAACCCAATCGTGGCCCTATTCTTGCGATTTTAAACAAAAATAAGTTTTATAAAATTAACGATTTGTGTAAAGAAAAGTAATTTTTGTATGGCCTATTTTTTACGGATGTCTTTTGACCGAATAAGGCATCGACATCGTCCTTCTTAAAAACGAATTTAAAGCTTGTTAAGAAATAGTATATAAGATAATCATCTTAGTAAAAAATACTAATCTTTTAAAAACTAATAAGACGCAAAATAGTGAAACAAAAATATTTCCATACATGATCAACATATGAGTTTGGCAGAAACACGAAATATTTTATTCACTAAAAAATTAGCGACTAGCCCTATTTATTCTCAGCAATCACTTGGAAGAATAAATTGCCATAAATCGAAAGACACTTTTAACATCAATATCTCAAAGAACATCTGCTATGGATATTCAGCATTTTTATACACTCATGTCCATAAATTAAGGATAATTCAGAACCACACAGAAATTGAACTCTAAAATAAAAATTTCACCCAGAATTATTACACACATCTTGAAGAAGAATATGCAAATTACAGGAAAACACCAGATGGCGCGGGATAGTACGTCACAATGACGAGAGTGTAAGAGAGGGGAATATAAGGAATGGTGGCAAAGAAGTAAAATTGTTAACAAGCGCTTTAAAGCCTTTCAATGCAATAACCGCTTAGTTATGGCACAAAGGAAGCATTTGGAAGATTTTTACGTGGTAGAATTATCGGACGACTGGAATGTGGACGTACCCAGCTGGAAGTATCCGAGGAACTTGGATTCGCCCAGAGTGTCATCTCAGGCTTTGGCAACGATTCCAAGATGATGGTAATGTGTAGATGTTACAGCACAGGTCGCCCCGAGTTACAACGCCGAATGAGGACCAGTATTTAGCAGTTACTGCCAAAAGGAACAGACGGAGCACAGCATCAGACCTGCCTCGTCAGTTCTCTTCAGCTACCGGTACGACAGTTTCAAGGCAGACCGTGTACAGACGCTTAGGGCACATTGGTCTATATGCTCGTAGGCCTGTCAAGATGTGTTCCACTCTACCGCAACTCAATGTCGCCTGCGATTAGACCTGGAGTAGAGAAAGCATGCATTGTGGACACCACAACAGTGGTCTTGCGTGATGTTTTCCGACGAGTCCAGGTTTAGTTTGCAGTCTGATTCTCGCCGGACTTTCATATGGAGAGCGCCAGGTACTCGTTACCACCAAGAGAACACCATTGAACGACACCGTTACGGTGGTGCAGGATGGCTCGTTTGGGGAGGAATTATTCTTGTTCCAGAACTGACCTGCATGTTCAGAGTGTAACGATGACAGGCCACATCTATCGGGATGTCATCTGGAACAACATGTACGTTTGTTTCGGGGTACCATGGGTGCTGATTTTTGTTTATGGATGACAGCGCCCGTCCTCACCGTGCAAACATTGTAGACGAATGCCTTCAATTGGAGGATATCACCCGCACATGGATTGGCCAGCATACTCACCGGACTTGAATCCAATAGAGCATGTGTGGGATATGCTTGGCCGACGAATTGCAGCCCGTCAACCCCCCACCTGTCAACCCAGAACTTCGGAGGGCATTGCTTGATGAGTGGTGTAATATTCCCCAAGATCAGATTGATAATTTGATACTCAGCATGCCTAGGCGTTGTAAGGCCAGTATGCATTTCCGGGAGACATACTCCATATTAACCATCATACTAACCATGTTATACTGTTTTTTGTAAATAGGTTCTTTTTGAAATTTGCTCCAGGGAGTAAAAATCGCAATTTTTATTAATTATGTCAAACATATAGCATCTTTTTGCTATTTATCTTTTGTTTAATAACTAGACTTTTACAAATAAATCAAATTTATTTTGCTTCTGTCTCTTTCTTTGCCTGAACTTCATTATCCTTAATTTATGGACATGAGTGTATTTAATGCTTCCATGAAGGATTTATCATTATTGCAAAAATTTGAATTATTTTGTGAAATTAAAAAGTGATTTATACTACAGAATTTATACCTTATCCGGACCAAGCCAACCTCAGTTTAGCAAAGATAAATCATATTAATACTATTTACATTAATCGTCACTAAATAAAAGAGATGAAATATAAATTTTATATACATGGTACTACATTGTACTTATATACTGCTATTACATGTATCCTTATGACGTATCTTTCCAATGTTTCCATAAAAATGACGAATGAAATTGTTCATCAGAAGAAGTCTTTGGTAAACGTTTTCTTGTTGTAATGTTATGCTGTTCTATAAGTGTCATCTGAATTGCAGATGCAGTCTCATCCTACAGTACAATGTAGTGTTTTTCAATCGAACTTATACCTTCACAATATGTGATTTTCTGTTAATAGACACTCTTTGCTTTACTGTTCGACATTTTCAACATGTCATCTGTAATTTCTCGCTAACCGTCTGCGATCAGCAATATATTCTTCAACATGGGTTTTCATAATCAGAAAATCAGTTTTTCCTTCAATCAATTTTCAGTTAGTTTTCAATCGCGAACCAACGGCTCTCTTTCTTTTTTTTTTTTATCCTTCATACCATTGTAATTGAATTTCCAGATTAAAAACACTAGTAAATGAAGAAAAGGACCGTAGATATTATTTTTTCATTCAGTAGCTAGCCTAAGCGGGATCAGCGCAATCGAGATTCTACTATAAATATTTTTTTGAATATCGCACCATTTATTATCAAAGTTCAATGAAATTTTAGTACATTACCCTTTCCAGAAATTTTTATACAATTTCAATAGTTTTTTAGGACACTCGACAATCAGTCCCTAATTGTACAGAATTTAAACTTAAATTATTTTAATTTTTATTGTATTTTACTTTTATTTATTTTTAGTATTTAAAAAAAAATTTTTCGGAGTTCCATTTATTTAATTTTTAGAAATTTTATCTTGCTATTTTTTCATTACTAACATTAAGCAGCCAATTAAAATTGTAAATTATATCTATGAATTAAGATGAGGAGATTAAGTGTATATCCCCATTGGTACTCCGTAATCAGTACGCCAGTTGCCAGGACATTACCTTATTCACTGAAGCACTTGATTGAAGATTGAAGATTAAAGTTGACGCCTTATTAGGGAGTATCAACAACACGATTATAGAGTTCATTAAATTTTCATGCAGTTATACAATTTTGCAAAAGAATATGCTTAAGATACGGAATCGGTCTTTTACACAACAATTAACGAATCCAACTAACCTGTTTCACGTGTATTTGGTATCGCTTTTCCTCCCAGGGAGATCCACTCCGTTCCGATGGGGACTGTGACAGAAACGAAATTGTTGTGCAAGACGAGCTGGCAGTTGGAAATGCAGGATAGTTGAATTTGGGCAAAACCGGAATGTCTGCGGGCACTTTACTCTTCCGGTCCACCAGATCCACGTGGAACTCGATTTCGATTCCTGAAATAAGGAAAATAAACATATCTAACTCCCGCACTACAGTCCATGTTGGACTATGGCCGTCTACCTACTGGCAGATTCCGAAACAGAGTTGTTTTCTTTTTACGGGGTAGGAGTGTTTGTA
>BPLR01019778.1:0-49635 GCA_021605095.1 Caerostris extrusa
GTTCAGATCTTGGCGCTGTCATGGATGTTTGTTGTTAGTGATTTGGAATCAATTTAAGCTGTAGATCCAGTTCTAATACAAATGGTGCGCGTTGGGTGTGGGCTGGACAACAAGTATCAACTACAGAAAAGAGCTTTCCTGTCTGGAAGTCTGGGTAGGCAGACGGTCTCCTGCCTACATGGGGCCGTTTACGATCAATGAAGAATTTCAAGTTTTGCAAGAGTTGTTTGATTTTTAAGGTGATTAAAGAAATCAAGTAGCCTTTGTGATAAAAGCATTCTGTGATTTAATAACGAACCTTATTTAAAGAAAATTATTTCAAGTTTATAAAAATTTAAATTCAGAAATAAATTCGCATTTAAATATGATAATAATTGTTAGTTCGTAATGTGTGGCGTTTAATTCTCTGTTTCTGCAATAGTAAAAAGGTCGTTTTTCTCTAACAAAACAGGTTGCTTTGCATCGGAGCATTCAAGCATTCTTAATATGCAGCCATTCAGCTACAATAGCAGTGCACACACTGCTTTTAGTGATTCCCTCGCTAATTAGCTCCATAATCCACTAAGATTTCCGAAACTCGCAGCACAGAACTCAAATCTGACGAAACCACTTCTGATATAACGAGATATGCTCAGATAAAATGCCCTCGACTAAAATCACCGACTTTGGATGGGTTGGCGTGAAAATTTCATTACGCAGAGCCCCCCCACCTCAAATACAAGGCACCTTTTCCTCCACAGCGTAGTGGTGATGCAGTTGAAGCAGTTGATTAATGAAAATTAACTTAGTTAATGCGAATTGTTGCTTCGGCCAGGAAGGGATACGCGGAAAATGAATGTCGGGGAATATGGCGCCAATTGAGAAGGCAACACCGGCTTCTACCTGAGTAGTTTCAATGAATATTTAACGCACAAATGATTTAAATTAGACTAATTGTTCTAGTGTCGATTTGACTAATAAGGCAGGTATTAATGTTTAATAGGATCATAAGGTACCCTTTTTTTTAAATTGGCTTGTTGTGTAGTAATGAGAATAATTATGAGAAGAGTGTCGAATACGATCAAAGTTGCAACATCCCTCCCCCTACCCTTACAGAGTGTTTCTTTTAAATAAGGAAGATTGCTGAAAAGCGAAAAATAATAATAGAGGTTCAATTTATCTATGCAATTTAATGTTTTGTTTAAATAATTTGTCTGAATTATCTGGAAGTGATATAAGTCATACTTAAAAATCCCCTTCCATTATTATTATTTTTAAATTAATATTTTGTTCTCTTTTGGACTTCATTATATGTCCTTTATTACTGGACCTACAGTTTAATGTGGATTCCGGAACCACTCACAAACATCCATTCCACCGCCAGGATTTGAAGTTGGGCCCGTGGTACCAATTGCAACAGCACTAGCCAGTTGGCCATCAAGCTGCCAATGGCGATATTCAGTATCTTATCCCGTTAGTCGAACTACCTGAGGGAGTTTCCTTATCATACATATGTAAAATGCGGGGTTAGTTGCCCCTAAAATTCCTCCCAGAAGGCAATGGGCCCTCTTCTTCAGCGACTCGGAGCCAAGCCAAGTCAGCTTTCACCTGCAGGTGCTCCAGCACAATAGAAGTGCGCTCCTCATTCCGTCTATCCATGGGTAGACCGCTTACTCATGAGGTGTCCGTCCGCACTGCAGGCACTGAGGATTACCCATAGAAAAACACATTATATTGCTTTACGGTTACTGTATTCATTGGATTACTCAATAAAATTCAACTGTATAAATGAATTATTTTTTTGATAAAATTTAATAATATTTTAAATTTTCATTTATAAAAGTAAAAACGCTTTTAAACAATCGAAATTATTTTTTTAAATATAATTAATTTTTTTTTTTTTATCTATTCCTTTTGACAAAATCACATTTCGTTAAAATTCCTTTCATTAAAACGAGATGCATTGTTCTAATTTATCTCAAAAGCAATATTAGGGATAATTACGATAATGAATACTAATCAGAATACAGATTAAATATTTCGCCATAATCCTAAATAATTGCAAAATTTGAATTATCAATACAACGACGAAAGAAACATAGAGAATAAACATAAATCGAGAATAACATTTGAGAATAATATTAAAAGAACAGTACAGATTGCATTGAATACTTTAGAAGATTTTAACCGAGCAAATGCCTTAGAAAACAGCGCTCACATAAGAGGATTCAGAAATAAATCTGTAAAAGCAGTAATTGCGTTAGTTCTAATTAAGGCGACATACCAAAGAAATTTATGGGAACTTGAGATAGATATTCGTTATTCTTTATTAGAGTAACGGAAAAATTTAATGTAACGAATTCAAGTAATGTCTTGAATGATTTCAGAGAAATATAAACAACGATTGTTAATAAAGTAATTAAAAAACGTATAGTTTTAAGAAAAATCTGATATTAAAATGATACATGCGACAAAATTTCTGTATTAAAAAGATTATAAAAGACTTTTAATTAAAATATCCTTCAGGTACATGAAATAAGAAGTATACTGAAATTTTAGTTCATTTAGAATGATTGAAGATTGGATGAATAATTGAATCAAAAAAAAAAAAAAAATTGACATGATTTCTTTACATATATTTTGTTGGAAGTTATTCAGTTAGGTTTATTAAAAGATCAAGTGAGTGATATAAAGCTGTATAATTTTGAAACAAACATTAAATGATCCAAGAATTATTTTATGAAATCAGGTTCACAACAATTATGATGATATGAAATCAGGTTCACAACAATTATGATGATATGAAATCAGGTTCTCAACAATTATGATGATTTGAAATCATTTCTAATTTAAGATGATATGAAAATCAGTTTTACAATTATGATGAAATAAAAATCAGTTTTACAATTATGATGAAATAAAAAATTCAAGTTTTGCAATTATGATGAAATAAAAAAAACAGTTTTACAATTATGATGATATGAAATTAGTTTCACTACAAAAATGATGACATGAAATCTGTTTCTCTACAAGTATGATGACATGAAATCTGTTTCTCTACAAGTATAATGACATGAAATCTGTTTCTCTACAAGTATAATGACATGAAATCTGTTACACTCCACTTATGATGATATGAAATCAGTTTATCAAATTTTTCAGTTTAATTTCAAATGTAAAAATTATCATACCATTCAAATGAAAAACGATAAAACATATCATTATTAATGAAGTAAAAATTGAATGGACAATATTAATTTAAATATAAAATTGGAAAATTTTTTATTCAAAATAATCAAAAACGTTTTTTTTGGTATAAAAGTAAAAGTAATTTTTCTTATTATATGAGATTCTTAATTAAATGAGTAATTTTTTTATTATATTAAATAAATTAAATAATTATATTATTTATTATTCTCGTATTATATGCTGAAAATATCGAAAATAAAAGAACGTTTAATCAATTTGTAAGAATTAAATAGTTGAACTGCAACAAACTTCAAAAAGTCAAGATATAAATGAATTCAAAGCGAAAATGGGACAAACAAACCTGTTCAAAGTTTCTTTTGAGAAGATAATTCCTCCAAACAAATCCAAACTTTTTTTCCCCTCCAAGTATAAAACTTAATTTAAAGCTTAAATATTCCCGGATCATTGACATACTAAGTGTATGTTCGAGTGTCACTTCCGGATAAATATGCAATTTCCGTAGACACTCCCCACTGAAAAGTTTAGACAGTTATTTAATTATCCAGAAAATATTTCAAACAACTTCTGAAATATTTTGGGCTTCTTTTTTTTTTAAAAAAAGAAAATTCAAGCAGTTCTGTAAACGTGCAAACTTTAAAATCTCCTAATATCTCTGAAACAGCAGAAACGGTGCCAATTATAGTGGCAATTTACTGCTAACTGGATAAAAGTTATTTGAGATAGTGGATAATTGCACAGTGCTTTGACGGTTTTACGACACATTTTACCAAGCGTTGAGACAATCATCATGGTTAGCAGACAGCATACAGGGACTCCATTTCCGAAAAAGGTTTATTTTTTTCCTTTTTTTTTTTTTTTAATCAATCGCAAATTAATGATGTACCAAAGAGAAATAGTCATTTAACTCCTTTATCAGATAATTAATCTTTTAAATGATTACTTAATATTACTAAAATTAAAACTGGAACATTTTATTTCCAGAATAGTTCACTTTTAATTCTTCGCTAAAAGTTTTAAATTTTCATAGGTTACTAATAAATACAATTTAAATTACGGTTAATAATTACATTTAATATTAAAAATCTGAAAGTGAAATTAAATTTGTCTGGCGCTCGGTGTTACAAGGTTTAGAGTTCTAGTCCTGGCGGTGCCGTAAAAATTGTCGGCGGTACATTTGTAGTGGTTCTGAATCCGCATTACACTGTAGGTCCCACACTAATATGACTACACCACACCATATCACATCACATTACTATCACTAGAGATGAGTGGCCCCTATACAGTTTGGGAATGATGTGGGTCTGACAGGGCTGAGTGACGCTCTACAGTCAAGAGACCGGGAACTACGGCTAAAGGGGGATTCCGTATCACTACAAACATCCAGGGCACCGCCGGGACTCAAACCCAGAACGCTAGCCACTCGACCATCGGGTCCGGTCTAATATGATTGTAGAGCAATGGCGTAGGGCTGACAACCCAGCCCCATAAAAAAGGAAGAAATCTCCTGTCACGAAACCTGCCAGTAAACAGATGGCCTTGGTCTACCATGGGGCTGTTGTGGCAATGAAGAAAAAGAAACTAAATTTGCGTTCATTTTTTTTTCATACATTGCGAAATTTTTATGGAAAAAGAAAGACCATTTAATCATTTTGTAAGAATTCAATAGTTAAATTGCAACAAACTTCAAAAAGTCAAGTTAAAATGAATTCAAAGAGAAAACGGGACAAGCAAACCTGTTCAAAGTTTCTTTTTGAGATAATTCCTCCAAACAAATCCAAACTGTTTTTTTCACCAAGTATAAACTTAATTTAAAGCTCAAATTTTTCGGATCATTGACATACTAAGTGTATGTTTCGAGTGTCACTTTTAAGATAAATATGCAATTTCCGTAGACACTACGCACTGAAAAGTTTAGACAGTTATTTAATTATCCAGAAAATATTTCAAACAACTTCGGAAATATTTTGGGCTTCTTTTTTTTTTTTAAGAATAAAATTCAAGCAGTTCTGTAAACGGGCAAACTTTAAAATCTCCTAATATCTCTGAAACAGCAGAAAGGGTGCCAATTATAGTTAGTGGCAATTTACTTCTAACTGGATAAAAGTTATTTGAGATAGTGGATAATTGCACAGTGCTTTGACGGTTTTTACGACACATTTTACCAAGCGTTGAGACAATCATCATGGTTAGCAGACAGCATATATGAACTCCATTTATCAGAAAGTTTTTTTTTTCCCCTTTTTTTCTATTAATCGCAAATTAATGATGTACCAAAGAGGAATAGTTATTTAACTCCTTTATCAGAAATTAATCTTTTAAATGGCTATTTAATATTACTAATTAAAACTTGAACACGTACACTGAGTTTCGAAAAGGTAAGATACATCTTAATTTCATTTGTTTAATCTGTTTTACAGTAGCTTAATACTAGTTATCACTTTTAATTCTTCGCTAAAAGTTTCACATTTTTATTGGTTCTTAATAACACAATTTAAATTAAGATTAATATTAATATTGTATTTAATATTAAAAATCTGTAAGTGAAGCTGTGTTAGCTTTGACCCATATCAAATATATATTTCAAACAAATATCTATATTTCAAATTTATTATCAAATTTCAAATATTTCAAACAAACCATATCAAATTATATATCGTATATCACCCATATTAAATATCTGGGTGTCTAAAAATCAAAATAAATGCTGAAATAAGATAGGTTTGGCTTTGGTTTTTCACACTTTCTATTTACACTGGGGCCTACAGTTTTTATGCATGCTTTAGACAAAACACGAGGGTTGTAGAATACCAAAAGAACTAGCCTGCATAATATTTAAAAACAAAACTTCAAATAAAAAAAAATATCTTTTTTAGAAAAAAAATTATTTTTGACTATTTTCCTTACAGTTTGAGCGATATGTTTAAAATATTTTTTTTTTTTTTTTTAACTTTTCACGGTATAGTAAATTTTATGAATACAATTTTTTAGAAAAGAAAAAGAAAAAAATGCACATAAACTAATTTAGGAAAAACTATGTTTACGTTAGATTGTCAAGGTTTGGTTTGGTTTGTCGCTCAACGGTCATACCCTGCACACTCTGAGCTAGTAAAAAGACCGGGAACTACAGTTTAACGTACGTGGATTCGAACTACTATCAAACATCCATGCCACCACCAGAGTTGGAACCTGAAGCCTGTGGTACCAACAGTCAGAACGCTCAGATATTTTGCCATCAAGTCGCAGATTGTCAAGGAGACAAAACAATTGTAGAATAAAAAAGGCGCAAGCATAATATTTAAAAACACTTGAAAAAAAAAAAAATTTTTTTAAATTATTTTTTAACCATTTTCCTTATAGCTTGCGCGATAAGTTTAAATTTATTTTTTTTTTTTTTTAACTCTTCACGCTGTAGTTAACTTTGGTGAAATCTCTTATTTCAGAAAAGAAAATTGAAAAAAATAAATGCACATAAATTAAGTAAGGAATAACCATGATTACGTAAGATAGTCAAGATTCGGTTTGTCGCTCTACGTTCATTTTCTATACTCTTTGGGCTAATTAGACCAGGACCTACTGTTTAATGTGGATTTCGAACCACTATCATACATCCATGTCATCGCCAGGTACGAACTGGAAACCTGTGGTACCAACGTCCAGAGCGCTAGCCAATTGGCTATATTTGGTTTGGTTTGTCGCTCTACCACGCTCATCTTGTGCACACGTTAGGCTAAACAGACCGGGTCCTACAGTTTAAAGTGGATTCCGAACCACTATCAAACATCCATGGCACGCCGAGTTTCGAACCCGAAACCTGCGGTACCGAGCGCCATAGCGCTAGCCATTCGGCCACCAGGCCCCTGCAATTGAGTAGGAGTCTAGGAGACAAAACAATTGTAGAATAAAAAGAACCAAGAAAAATATTTAAAGACACTTCAAATAAAAAAAAGATATTTTAAAATTATTTTTAACTATTTTCCTTATAGCTTGCGCGATAAGTTTTAATTCTTTTTTTTTTTTAATTATTTTTAAAAAAAAAAAAAAACTTTTCACGGTATAGTTAACTTCATGAAATCAATTATTTAAGAAAAGAAAAAAAAAAAAAAAAAAAAAAAAATGCACATAAATTAAGTAAGGAATAGGCTAAGGTTAACTTAAATTGCCAAGAAATCAAGGAGACAAAACAACTTTATTGAAATCTGCAAGAGAAAAAAAAAAAAAAAAAAAGAAGAAAGCCAAGTATATGATTTCTTGCGTTCATATTTTTGACTCCTCCAGACAGTGGAAGAAAGAAGGTAATAACTACTAACTTATAAACTCCTCTGCTACTTCTTTTTTTCTTCCTCATTCTGCTGTAAGTCTTAGTAGTTGCGTGACCGGAATATTCGCTCGACAGCCGCAAGTTTTGAAAAAGAGCTGACCCGACGCACTACAAACATTATTTATGATGAGTATATTTCTTTTTTTGCCTACCTCACTTGAGGTCTCTTTTAGAAAGATTTCATTACCACTTTCGGTAATCAAATAGTAATTAGTAATAATTTTCCCTTTCTTTATTTCTTTTTTTCCCTGTCTTCCTCATTAAATTCAAGGAACGAACGGAATGTTCAGAAATTTTTGTCTTTAATATATTAATGTGTTGTCCAATGTCCGTGTGTTCGACATGTGAAGATGTTGGATTCAAGGTTTTCATGGTTAACCCTTCGTTTTTTTTTTCCTTCCCTTTAATCTTTTTTTCATAAAAAGTACTAGTTTAATAAATCAGTTTTTTTTTCTTCGAATAAATTTCAGATAATGCAAACTCCAGTTAATTGACAGATGGAAAAAAAAAATATGAACTTTTTTTTTTTTCGCATATAAGTTTCTATACGTCAACCCATGTATCGGCAAAGCTTGTTCAATTCCTTCTATTAGACAATCCTATATATATCTTGTTTCAAATTTTCAATCGTTAATCGTTAAATACTTTTTATTCGTCCACTCAAGGTCAAATGCATTTTTTTTTTGAACTTGTAGTGGATGACACTTGATGTTAATACAGTTTTTCAAATATTAATTCAGTAAATAAATTTAATTAATTTTAGTTAGTTTTTTTATATTTAAGTTGCATATATCTACCAATAGATGGCGTCAGATAAACTTAAAAAAGGAATGAAAATTATTTATAAAGACTTTCTGCAGTATAGTGAAAAAAGTAGGAAACCCGACGCATAAATTTTTTTATATATTACTTGTTATTAATTATTTCTATAGTAGAAAGAGTCTGGCTGGATGAACAGTATATCCTCAATTAACTTTCTGTGGAAGGCCATGTAATGATCTGTAGATTTTGCAATTTTTTCATTACTTAGCAGGTGTTTCGTCATTTATAGGAAGATTAATTTTATTTCAACTATTATTATTATTATTCGGTTAGCATTCCTATATCGGAAAGAAATGTTCAGAAGTGTTAAAAAAGTTCAAGAAGGCAGAGAACGCGTTAAAGATTAAGAAACCTCTAATCGACCACCAACCTCAACCGGTGCTTGCAAACCGTTGATTTACAATGACAGATCTTGCTGATAATGTTGGAATGTAAAATTCCATTTTAAAAAAGATGTTTTGGGCCTCAAACGCGTCAAATCTTGATTGGTAATGAAAACACCAATGTGCCAGCTCACACTGCATTAATTCTTCGTGACTTTTTGGTAAAAATGAAACCCATATCATTCCACAACCACCATGTATTCACCTGATTTAGCATCGTGCCACTTCTGGCTATTCCCTCAACTCAAAAGATCACCGGGGGCACCGTTTTTGAATCGATTGAGGAGACATTTCAAAAATCCAGGAATCAGTTTTAGCATCTCCACAAAACCAAGCGTAACTTAAGCATAATCAATATTTTAACGTCAAATTTCACACACATGTCAAGGACAGTGCCAACAACATAAAAAGAAGAAGAAATTGAAATACTATATTTGCCCGTCTTATTTTTGGACACAGTAGTGTGTATATATATACTAAAAATATTACAGTTGATAACCAATAGTTAAAATAATTGAAATAACAGATATTCTTTACAAATCAGTGAATATTTTGAGTCATTCTTTTCATTGATAAATTAATTATTTGCCGACTGATAAAAGAAATGTGAACAACTTCTACCACATGTTTAAAAAACATATTTTTATAAAAAACCTTTAGAAGAAAAGAAAAGGTATTTATGTTGTTTTATAAATTTAAATATTTGTTAGTGGTTATAATATAGTCTTTCCATTTAATTTCACCAATAGAGTTTTTTATTTATGTAAACATGTTATCAAATGGCCTATTTAGAAAATTTCAAAGCTATATTTTTTTATACATCCTATTTTTCTAGTTATTTCAATTTAATAAGTAGCTGGTAAAGATCAACTATAGAAATAAAAATGATAAAAATTAAATAAAATTATACATTATTTTTCCATAAAATATTTTTCAATATATTCATTTCAAAAATTATTTTTAAATGAAATTTATAATAAAAATTAAAACAACCATAAAATATTGAAACCAACACAAAAAAGTAAAATGAAATTTATTATTGATAGCAAAAAAAAAAAAAAAAAAAAAAAAAAAAAAAAAAGGTTTAAATTCTTATGAATATATAAATCACTGCAATAAAAGTTAATAAATATATATAAATTATTAATGAAATAAATAAATATATATATATATATATATATTTATTTCATTAATAATTTATATATATTTATTAACTTTTATTGCAGTGATTTATATAATATATATGTATATATACATATATATATATATCATATATATATATAATATAAATTAATAATTATATATATATATATATATATATATATATATATATATATTAATGATAACAGTGAAAACATTACCTATTCCATTTCTTGCTTTAACAAGACAGCAAAGATAATTAGGATTTGTCAAGCTTACCTGCAAGAAAAAAATAAACAATTTACAAAATGAATTACTAAACTCAAAATGAAAAAAAAAAAAAACTATATATATATATAATTAAATAGTTAATATATATTATATATAACTATATATAATTAAGAAGACAATTGTGCAAAGTTTAAAAAAAAGTAATATTATAAAAGTTTAGAAAACATTTTTTTTTTAACTCAAAGAGGCCGCTTTAACTTATAATGTTATTCGCCAAATATAACAAGGAATTATAAGAAAATGAATTTTGATATATTTAATTTAAAAATAAAATTCTATCTTATCTTTCTTTTTCTTTTTTTTTTTATTAATGAAACAATTTCTGGGTGACAATAGAATATATTCAAATGGTATTGTTCTTCTGAATATACATACGAAAATAAAAGACAAAGGATAACTCCAATTCTTGATATATCAGCCAATGAAACATTTTATCATTAAATCACAATCCCTGCATCTGTCAAAGTTATAATCTGTAATGTTGCTAGGATAATTCCTACGAAAACTGAATAAAGATCACATAAAATAAATATGTTATGAAGAAATTATGCACGTATAAAGCATTGTGGTGTATTACTTGTATTATTTCAGATATTGTTTTGATTTTACACATATATAAAGTGTATGTAACGAAAGTTTTCTTCGTACCATTTAGACTTCACAGCTTTATTTTACAAATATTTATATAAAATTCCCTTAAAAAAAAAAAAGTTTGACGAGGAATACTAGTATATATATATATATATTGATAATAAAAAGGAATAAATTGATGCAGAAGAAAAAAGAAGAAAAAATAGAAAGCAATAACTAAAGAATATTATATAAAAAATATTTAAATTAATATTTTAGTTATTACATAATCATGTACACAAACGAAAATGGGCACAATATAAATTCGTTAAAAATTAAATGCAGCTTCATACATCACGAGATGGAATAATATATTATGATTTCTGTTCCCTTTTCCTTACGTATTATAATTGAATAAAAATAAAGCAAACAAAAAAAAGCTTTAACTGAGAAATAAAATAAAAGAATGAATTAAATTATCAAAATTAGATAAATTAAGTAATCTTCTCAAGAAATTTACATTGAAATATCATAAATTATTAAATTAATTTCTTTTCAATAGATTTCTTTTTATATATAATAATAATTCCTTTTTTTTTTTTTTGTCAAACTAATTACTCCCAACAAGAATAAAAGTATTTTCCCCATCAAAATCAAGAGTATATTGAAGTTTATTTACTTTTTAGCTTCAACATAACAAACTTTATGTAAAAGTCATCAAATGCCATGAATAAGTCTTCTGAAGGATCAACATGTAATCACTGCGAGATAATTATCCATAAGTGAATGGCAAAAGAAACTGCTTACAACAGGGAAAATAAATCAACTAACGAATCGTTAGAAGTAGTTAATTTGTGTAACAAAATTATGCTCCATAATAATTGATTAAGGAAGATGATAATGCTCCGCGAGTTTGGTATACATAATCGCATTTACTTGAAAGCAAAAATGATTTTCGGCGGAGTATTTGAGATTTTTAGGACAAAGTTCTCCTAAAATTGAATGACACTGCGAAGGCGAAGAGAATTAATTACATTTCCCCTTTGACTTCGTCGTTAAATGCTAAGTCAAAAAAGAATTTGCCGAGATTGTCCAAAAGTGATATTAATAGATTTTACAATGGAGGAGAAATGGCATCTGTTGTATATAAATTTTAATATGCAATAATAACATTGCATGCAGTCTGAAAAATAACATAACATTGTTGTTAGTAGTTTTTATAGTATATTAACTTTGTTATTTTTTTTTAAAATGCCTTTAGATGTATCAGAAATCTGAAAATTTAACAGACTACATAGAGTGAAAATGTTACAAAGATTTAAAGTTTTGTAAAATTAAAATGCACAAATATAATGTGGATTATAAAAAATAATTTATAAACATAAAACTTTATTATATATAATTCAATTTAAAAAATTGTAAAAATGACTCAAGTCTGACATACATGTGAATGAAGAAAGTGTTATGAAATAAGTTATGCAGTTAATAATATTAATAATATTCGCAATATGTTATATGTTATAAGTTATAAGTTAATAGCAGCAATTAATAATATGTTGATAATATTCGCATTTAACTATAATAAAAAATAATGCCTTTTTTAAAGCTTAATTAAAACAAAATAGTATTTAGCAAATAATTTCATATTATGTTTCACTTTGATTTATAACAATAATTAGCTTCTACTGTCTCGTGGCCCAGTGCTAACGTGCACAATTAGCCTGTAGTTAATGTACAGCTCGGCTCCAATCGAAACTTGTAGCTAGCGTCAGTTAGCTAGTTAGGCAGTTACTGTTTTCAGAAATGAAGGGATTCAATGACGATTGTGATAACGTGTATAAGCATCTCGCATTGACAGTCATGCTAATGGGTAGAAGTTTTCGGGTTTCCTCTCACACGATATGCAGAGGTGATGAAGTTATCCCTACAAAGTCTTCCAAAGTATGTATAATGCGTATGTATGTACTTCCTTCATTGTACTTCATTGTCCCTTCACTGTATGGCAATGCAATGTACTACCCTTCATTGTACTTCAGTGTAACACCAATGTACTCCCTTCATTGTATATACATTGTACAGCAACAAATATTCAATGACACAAAAATATACTTCAATGTACTCCACACTCCAACGTACTCCCTTATTGTACTTAAATGTACTCCATATCCCAATGTACTTTTCACATAAAATGTACTCCATAAAGTACTCCCTTCATTATCCATTTTAAAGTTCTGATTTACAACAACAACAAAATTTATGACTCAAAAATGAATTCTGAATATAGCGTATTTGAATAAACATACACAAAATATTTTGTTAAATGGGTATCTAAGATTTGATAATGAGCATCACAGTAATGAGATAAGATTAACAATATCACATTAGCGTCTCAACAACAATATGCGAAATCTTTTAAAAATACGTATCATACAGCAAGCAATTGGCATTCAATTCCAGCCATTCTTGTAGCGCTTGTTATTTCAAAATGCAGGATTACCAGTATGTGTTCATTTCTGATCTACGTGAAGATAACTTTTCAACTTAAAAAGCATTTGTTTATCTATACCAAATTAAAGGTATTGTAGCGGGTGTTCAGTAAAGCATTAACTTGACTGGCGCGACACGTTACAGACGACATAAAGAACCAACCATTCTTCCCCATCCCCCTCTTTAGGGACGACGTGTAGGGGGAGAACCCTACCTGCCTTACCTTATCACCAACGTCACAGGGTTGGGATTCCATCCTTCGAGCCAAGGTAAGGCATCTCCTGCATTCTTGATAATATCGCTCGCAAAGAAAAGGCGTTTGGTTGGCCGGGATGACAGTTTGGCAGATTACTTTGTCAAGCACAGGTCACAGACCTACCCTCGCCACCGATTGCAATCTTTTTTTTTTTTTCTCTCCCTCTCTCAAGATGTCTGTGCTATGCAGAGAAAAAGTGTGACATGTCTATTGTGGAAGCTGTGTTTCGTGCTGAGAAATACTCAAAAGTACCTTTTGTACACATAACTTGCCTTTCCAAAATTTCGTTATAGTACTTCGATTAAATTTTAAAATTGTTATTTAGAGATTTGATTAGGCAATAATTGATTTTGATTAGACAGTAATTGCTTGCATTCGTATCTTGTTAAGATTAAATGATTGTTAAATTCGAGGAATAAACATTAAGTTATTTATATTAGAAAATGCACGATCCTAATTACTTTAATTCTGAAAAAATAACTGAATGATTGTCAAAAATTGCATAATTCTTTTAAAAGATGCAACACTTTTTTACAATTTTCATAAAAAAAAAAAAAGGCAATTTAAGAAAAAATAGTTCACGTAAAATAATCAAATAAAAACTATATGATTAAATTTCTCATTATTTGTAAAGCGCCATAATAATAATAAAAAAAAAAATGGAATGATTGTCAAAAATGCATATTCTTTGAAATTGTTATTTAGAGAAAGATTTTCATTAGACAATAATTGCTTGTGTTCGTATCTGGTTATAAATGATTAAATGATTGTCAAATTCGTGTAATAGATATTACGTTATCATTAGAAAATGCAACATCATAATTACTTTAATTCTGCTATCATTGACAATAACTGAATGATTGGCAAAAATGCATATTTCTTTAAAAGATGCAATACTTTTTAACATTTTCAAATGTCATACAAAAAGGTAAATAAAAAAAAATAGTTCAAGTAAAACAATTAAATAAAAGCAAATGATTCACTTTCTCATTATTTGCAAAGCACCATAATAAAAAAAAAAAAAAATGGAATGATTTTCAAAAATACATATTTCTTTTAAAAGATGCAACACTTTTTTACAATTTTCAAATGTCATAAAAAAAAAAGTAATTTTAAATGAAAAAAATAGTTCAAGCAAAACAATATATAAAAACTATAAATTTCTCATTATTTATAAAGTCCCTTAATAAAAAAAGATGGAATGACTCTTCAAAAATGATATATTCTGAAAAAGATGTAATACTTTTAAACAATTTAAACAATTTTTTTCTATTTCAATAAAAAAGGGTAATTTTAAAAAAAAATAGTTCACTTAAAACAATTAATTAAAAAATATATAGTATTAAATTTCTCATTATTTGCAATGTGACATAATAAAAAATACTGAATTTTAATATACATATCGGATCATACTTTGAAACAATTATATGCATTGTTACACTGATATGCAGTAATTTATTCAACTGTAAGATTTCTAATAATTACAACTGAAGTTACTTTAAAATTTACTCAATTTAACAATGCTATTTTGAATTTGCAAACATATGATTTCAGAATAAATTATTATATTCCGTCATTTCTATAACAAAGGATTAATGCACTAAGCCAAGGATTTTACGTCATATTCCAGAAAAATGTAATGCAAAGTAACTGTTTAGAAAATTTAATTTAGTGCACTAGAAGAATGCATGCATGTTCAATCTCAGTTTTAATTAAAATGATAATTAATATTTTTGCAATATTCGACTTCATTACCCCTCGAACGTAATGCAAAAGAAATTGGAAAATTTAGAATCAATCATGGCTTTGTTGAAAGAGCAGTTTAATTCTAACAAGAATTATCATACGAACTGTAGAAACAATTAATCATCTATCAATTATAAAAGGATTAGAGATATTCCAGTTACAGATATTTTTACAAAGGTAAGACAATAATTAAGATCTAGGATTATTTTCGAAATGTCTTATATTATTTTTATTTTAAACTCAAAGGCAAGATTGTTTCAATTATGGTAAATTGTAGAATAAGATCTAGTAAAATAATTTTTAAGAAATAATAGTACTTTCAAATATATAAAAAGATTTTAGAAAATTTATAACTCGATGTTATTAATCTATTTATTTTAAAGAAATGCATTAATAAAATTATTATTTTATATTAATTAATTAAATTATCATTAAATTATTAACAAAAAATTAAAATCATTAACGAAGAGCTTATAAATGAAAACGAACATTCATATAAAAATGCCGTATGTATTACGCCGTATAAATATTACATTTTACTTCTAAGATACTCTTTTTTTGTATCATAACAATGGAATTGTGAGACAAATAATGGTAGGTTGTTTTTAATGAAGAATTCTTATAATTTGTAACACTTTCATATTATTTTTAAAATATGTTTTCAGACCATAAAACACTCTGACTTTAAACGAAAAAAATATAATATATACATTTGATTTAGAAAATCATTCTTATTATTGAGAGTTAAGTAGATATTCATATATAATTATCTAGAATGGACTAGATAATTATATAGGAGCCTGATGGCCGAATGACTAGAGCTCTGACGCTCGGTGCCACAGGGTTCGGGGTCGAGTCCCGGTGGTGCCATGGATGTCTGTAATGGTTCGAATCCACTTTAAAGTGTAGGTATCGGTCTAATATGGCTGCAGAGCGTTGGATGTCGGACTGACAACCTTAACCCGTAAAAACAAAACATCTCCTGTCTCAAAATCTACCAGTAGGGAGACGGCCTTGGCCCACCATGAGGCTGTTGCACCACTGATAATGATGATGAGATACTTATATAGATAACAAAGCATTTTTATCTAAAGTTTTGTTTTGTTTATGAAGTGCAGTTTAATGTATCACAATAAAATATTAAACACGAACAGAAATAAAATCATATATGTTTTTTTTATTAGATAAATTCAAAGATAACGACACCTGTAGAATTTAATGAGAAATACATAATTAAATTTTGCAGGAAAGAAGTAAAATAGACATTAAAATTTTAAATACTTGCATTTTTTAACGTCCACCCCTCATTTGAGATTATGAAATTTGAAATGTACTTTCCTTTATGACTTTTTAATGTCTACTATTAAAAGAAACCGAGATTTTGAAAGATGCATATTTATCTTGTATTTAATAAAATGCATAAAATCAAATATAATTAGACATAGAAATTTTTTAACGTTGGCGACATTTTAAAATTCTGTGCATTATCATTTTTAAAAGCAGACAAATAATTAGAAAATTCAAAGAAAATAGAATTTAATATGAACGACCGAAATAAATTTAACAGAAAAGAAGTAAAATACTTTTAAACATGTGATAAAGCACTGAATGATTTCAAATTAAAACTTTCCACAAAAAAAGAAAGTAAGAAATAAAGAAAAAGATATAAAATGCATAAAATTAAATATAATTAGACATACACATTTTACAACGTTGGCGACATTTTTAAAAATTCTGTGCATTATCATTTTTAAAAGGGGAAAAGTTAAAATTACCAAATTATGTTGCAGAAAAGTTTTTTTAAAAAATCTTTGACGTCTTACAAACCCAAATAAATATATATATATATATAACCGTCAAAAAGAATACAGTTTTCAAGCAATAAATAACTTCCATCCAAAAAGACGAAAAAGTTAACTTTGTCTCAAAAAAAAAAAAAGTTGCATTATAAATTTGGCTTTTTAATGCTTACTATTACAAAACTGGAGTTTTGAAAGACGCAATTTTATCTTGTAGTTAATAAAATGTAATCAAATATTTTTTTTTTTTTCTAATGTAGCTGACAAACACTTAGACAGTTGTCTTTGATGCCTTAAGGCAAGCACTGCACCGACGTTACTCACTTAGCACTATCCAGAAGATGCGTGTAGCTTGAAGATAAACTACGGAGTGGAGTAACAATACCCCGCAACGCTCAGGTTAGACCGGGACCTACGGTTTAAAGTGGATTCCGAACCACTACAAAGCATCCATGGCACCGCCGCGACTCGAACCCGAAAACCTGTAGTACCGAGCGCCAGAGCGCTAGCCACTCGGCCATTCAGGCCCATAAAATCAAATAGAATTAGACATAGTAATTTTACAACGTTGTCGATATTTTAAAATTCTATTCACTATCATTTTTAAAAGCCGACAATGTAAAATAACCAAATTATGTTGTAGGAGAGAAGAAATAAAAATATATTTGACGTCTTACAGACCCAAATAAAAAAGTATTATAATAAAAAAAAGAATACAGTTTTCAAGCAATAAATAACTCCATCCAAAAAGACGCAAAGAAGTTAACTTTTGTCTCAAAAAAAAAAAAAGTAGCATTAACATCTTTATCAATTATCGGAAAAAAAAAAAGAAGCAGACATAACTAAATAAAAAATAAAAAGTTAAACGACACATTACCGTTAAACATTTTATTGCATATTCTAAAAAAAAAAAAAAAAAAAATAAGCAGTAAAGACATTCTAGTTACAATTATTTTTCATTCTGTAAGAAAATTCTAGTAGCGATATCTATCCAAATGAGAAGGATATCTTCATAATTTTATACTATTATTGATTTTTATGACTATCATGTAAAAATTCTTTTTAATTCTTTTGCTGGGGTATTAACAATTTTATCACATTAAAGCAGAGGAATATTTTTATAACATTTTTATTTATTTTTCTTGTACCTTTTAGCCGCTATTACTGTAGTAACAAAGCAGACGATATTATGTTGTAGGTTTTTTTTTATGATTGTTATTATTTGTGAACGCCATTTTGTTTCGCCTGTCTTTCGAAGTCATTGAATCTTTAGATCTTTTAAATTCTGTGCACCATCACTTTTAAAAGCAGGTAATTTAAATCTCAATTATGTTGCAAAAGAGTTAAAAAAATATCTTTGATATCTTACAGACCAAATAAAAAAAATTAAAACAGTAGCAAAAGAATACAGTTTTTGAGCAAGAAATAACGTCTTTGCGTCTTTTGGATGAAGTTAACCTTGACTCCAAAAACAAAGTTGCATTAACATTAATAAAAGTTGCATTAACATTTAGCTTTTTAACGCTTACTATTACAAAACTGAGGTTTTGAAAGACGCAGCTTTATTTTGTAGTTAATAAAATGCATAAAGTCAAATATAATTACACACATAGATTTTAAAATTCTGAGCGTGCACTATCCTTTTTAAAAGCGGACAATTTAAAATTACCAAATTATGTTGCAAAAAGAATTTAAAAAAATATTTTTGATGTCTTACAGACCCAAATAAAAAAAAAAAACATAACAAAAAAAGAATACAGTTTTCAAGCAATAAATAACTTACATCCAATAGACGCAAAGAAAGTTAACTGTGTCTCAAATAAATAGTTGCATTAATATTAATAAAAATAGCATTAACATTTGGTTTTTGAATGATTACTATTATAAAACTGAAGTTTTTAAAGACACAGATTTACCTTGTAGTTAATAAAATGTTTAAAATCAAATATAATTAAAAAACACCGTTGGAATAACAGAAATATACAACGCTGGCGCCATTTTGAAATTCTGTGTACTATCATTTTTAAAAGCAGACAAGTTAAAATTACCAAATTATGTTATAGAAGGGAAGAAAAAATTAATCTTTGACGTCTTACAGACCCAAATAAAAAAAATATAACAGTAGAAAAAGAATACAGTTTTCAAGCAATAAATAATTTCATCCAAAAGACGCAAAGAAGTTAAGTTTGTCTCCAAAAAAGTTGCATTAACATCTTTATCAATTATCGGAAAAAAAGAAGCAGACATAAATAAAAAATGAAGTTAAACGACACATTACCGTTAAATATTTTATTGCTTATTCTAAAAAGCAGTAAAGACTTTACAGTTACAATTATTTTTCATTCAGTAAGAAAATTCTAGTAGCGATATCTATCCAAATGAGGTGGATATCTTTATAACTTTTATACTATTATTGATTTTTGTGACTATCTTCTAAAATTCTTTTTAATTCTTTTACTGGGCTATTAACAATTTTATCACATTAAAGCAGACGAATATTTTTATAACTTTTTTATTTATTTTTCTTGTACCTTTTAGCAGTAACAAAGCAGACGATATTATGCTGTAAGTTTTTTTATTATTGTTCTTATTTGTGGACGCCTTTTTTGTTTCGCCTGTCTTTCGAAGTCATCGAATCTTTAGATCTGGCAAGCTCATTAATCGCAGACGATAGCGAGCAAGCCTCCAAACGATAGAGAAAGAGAAAATACCACCCTTTTCCCCTCAATTTGATAGGCAGGCGTATGGAAGAACTTGTCGTAAAAACAGATGTTCGATCGAAAATTACCCGCCGTCTTTTTTTTTTCCCTCCCTTCTCTTAGTTTCTTTTTCTTTTTTTTTTTTTTTTTTTTTCTTTCTTTTTTCCTACAGATCCACCAGACTGCGTTAACGTTTTCGGATAGATATCTTTTTCTTTCTGAGGGGAAGAGGGGGGCAACGTAGAAAGAATATGTAAAGAAGCAAATTCTTTAAAAGTGAGAATAATAATACTCTATTATCAATTTATTAATTTAAAAAAAACAGGTAAATTAATTCTATAAAAAAAATTCGTTTGTACTAATGATAACTCTTAAGCAAATGGTTACATCCTGGATTTATTTACTTTTTCCTACACATCTACCAGACTGAATTAACGTTTTTTGGATAGATATTATTGTTTTAATTTTTTTTTTGTTGTTGTTTTTCCGTACGTAGAAAAATACGTCCGTTAAAGCAAATTTTTAAAAGTGAGAATAATAATACTCATTATCAATTTATTAAAAAAACAGGTAAATTAATTCTATGAGCATGCGCGCTAGGGAGATAAAAGCAAATGGTTACATCCTACGGATTTATTTACTTTTTCCTACACATCTACAGTACTGAAAAACGTTTTTTTATTATTATTAATTTTTTTTTTGTTGTTGTTGTTGTTTTTCCGTACGTAGAAAAAATATGTAAAGAACAAATGCTTTAAAAGTGAGAATAATAATACTCTATTATCAATTTATTAATTTTAACAAAACAGTTAAATTAATTCTATAAAAATTTCATTTGTGCTAATAATAAGTCTTAAGCAAATGGTTATATGATGACAAATTTATAGGTAAAGAGTGGAAAAAATGTCGCATGTGTTGATTAGAAAAAAAAATTTTTTTTTTTTTATTCTATCCATACTTACTTAACATATCAGAATTTTTTTTTTATTTTACGTTCTCTCCATTTTAAAAAAGAGTTTTATTACTTTGGGAAAATTGCGCTTTATTTCATTTATATTCAATAAATCAACCATAATAAATGTTTAAAAACATGCAATACATTAGATATAAATATATATATTATTATTTGTTATTTTTTAATACTGGCAACTTTGATTTGAGGTCACTAGAATACAAATAAGTAGCAGATTCAACATTAAAAAAGGTTTTTCTACACTGCTACCAAAACTATAAACGAACACCGTCAAATTAGACTGAATGATTTATATTCTTCTCACTTTCTCGAGCCTAAAAATAGAGCTTCATGACTTGCGGATTTATCATGCTAATCCTCAACATGGACTCATGAACTTTCGTTTGGGTTTCGGTTTCTCCAGTCGAGTTTCGAACCAGCCTTTTCTAATGGCTTCGAATTTCTAACCAGCCTTTTTTTATACCTGGCTAGAGTAGCCTGGAAAAGAGTGCTTTACATGTACAACAACATAATATATATCTTTTATGAAGAAACAAATATAATCCAAACAAATCTAAGCTATATCCTTGAAGAGTTTATCCTTGGCCAACAGAGGTCAGAATCTCGACAGCGTCAACTCACTTTGTATAATGCATCGTTCTTGTATGCATTCATTTTATATTACGCGATATTCCTAGAAATTAGCAATTCATCATACACATGTATTTTTTTTTTATCGGAAAAGAGTCATACATACCAGTTATATGCTCTTTTTGGACAAAATTGAGGTGATTTGCAACCAATCATACGGCGACGCGTTTTTATGCTCAAGATATCAATCGTAATGTTATGAAAAGACTTCAAAAATCTCTTGGGGCAACTCCTAAGATTCATATGATGATTTTTACCACCAATTTCTCGTGGTTTTTGTGCGTCAAAACAGTTGAGGGGTCGAGCAGAACGATATAAATCAACAACTTCTCATCGGCGTTCTTTGAATGCTTTATCTCATTCATATGCTTGCATTTTTGACATGCATGCTTCACCGTAGGTCTTCTGAAATTTTTTTTTAGCGATTTGGCCCACGATATTTCATTTGAAACACAAAAAATTTAAGACAAATCCTTTATCCCAGTCATTTTTTTAATTGTAAAAAAATTGAAGACCATTCAAAATGTTTGATTACAAAAATAATTGATAGCATCAATCTGAGTGCCAGAATTCACATGGTAACTCAGTACAGTAATATTTAATTTAAACATTGTTAATTTTAATTTCTAATTCTAATTAATTTCTGAATTTAAAATTTTTCTTTTATTCTAGTATATAAAAAAAAAACTGTAGCGATATCATTTACGCATGTCTTTTACATTATAAATATTTTTTAATACTCCTTACACAAATATATATATATAATGTCCAAGTACTTAGTTAGTCTTTTACTAATTTAATTTCTGTTCTGTTCTGTTGTCAGTTTAATAATTAAACTCATATTAAGTCGGTTGCTTGATATTAAAATAATAAATTGTTGCTCTATATTATATATAACACATAATCAATTTATTTATCAGGTTTTTCTCTCTAATAAATTAATAATATATCATATTTATCGTACTAAGAAATTTTTCTGATTTATTTTTTAATATAAACATAGAACTGGTTCGCACAAAGCGGATGCAACAATATTATTGAAATTTGAATTTAAATTTAATGACCAATTATTTAAACTTACTGAACAAATAATTACTTGCAAAAAAAAATATTTTTTATTAACAGTAATCTGTAGGTTAATTTAAATTTAAAAATCCATGAGCCATCCAAAAAGTTTAAAGAAATTTCCATGCAAAAAAACCTCAAAAAACTGAACGCTAACTGCCCAAAATGAAGATCACCCAAGACTAGTTTGGGATTTTTACCTTTACAAACAAATCTCGTGTAGGTATAAAAGAAAATCTATGCATTTTTGAATTCTTTCTGGAATATTTTATAACGTGAGGTAAATGCAGTTCGCTCCATTCGCATGTAAAGCCATGCCTTCTTCCATCAACGAACAGAAGATCTTGATTTGCACATCAATTGAATTTGATGAAGCAAAATCTCCCATTCAAAAGTAAAAATCATTTCTATAAGACGACGAACGAGAATTTCTTCTCTCCAATCTGCTATCTTTATTACCATAAAGTGATTGATCGAAGAATGTGAGAAGTATTACGTTAAAAATAACTATTTCCATTAAGTTAAAGTGACTGCAGCACGCATTTTCTTTATTATATACATAAATTCAAACTTTATTGCAATCGTTGTTTCAATTGTTATGCATAGACGTTTATCATTTTGTGCTACACCAGTTTGAATTTTATTTAATGTATACATTTGCGTGAATTGCACCTTATTTTATTATTATTTTCATAATAACGTATGTGTTTGGGAATATATTATCAAAAAAATTATTAATTTTTTGATGACTGAATAAAGAAAAGTATCGTAAGCAATTATTTGATGTCAACTAGCGTCATGCATAATATACTTTTTTTTTTTTTTCCAATTGTGGGTACAGAAGACCCAACTGGAGCCATGCAGAACAAAATAAACAGAACAGAACAAAAGAAAACAATATAAAATAGCAAATATTAAAAAAAAGAAAAGTCATTATTATTATTTGATATCAACTAGCGTCATGCATATTAACTAATGAAATTACACTTTATAACTTACTATCTTTTTTAAATAACTTAAATTGCATATTAAATGGCAAAATAGTTATAATAAATAACAAATTAGAGATAAATTTACAAAATATAGTCTTCTACGAAAATTTTACGAAATTTTTAACAATTTAACTTAGGTATAATAATAAAATAAAAACTGATACAATACACTTTATTGAACGTACATCTTTCGAGTGATTAGTTATATTAATTTTTGGCGGCAGATTATTTTATTTTCCATTTACATTTTCACGCGGATGTGTTAATGTTGTTGAGTGTAATCCTCAGTGTCCTGTAGTGCCGGAGGACATCCCATGAGTAATCAACTCATGGATGGAGGGAAAAGCACAACTTCTGTAGTTGTGTTCTATGGTTTTCACAGGGAAAGGCAGTGCTTTCCGGGAGGACTTTCAGAGGTAAATTACCTCGCGTTTTCTTATCTAATGGCAGGAAACCAGACAACTCCCGCTAGGTATTCCGACTAACGAGGGCAAGAGGCTGAACATCACAAATGCCATCGAGTCTCCTCGTGTTTTGAAACAGTGTCTGCAACAAAGCAGACAGCGGATTGAACCTCAACCCTACTGCTGGCTAGCTGCGCAAGTTGCCACTGAGCCACGAGTCGGGCGGGTGTATAAATGAAAAATATGAATAAAAAAAAACGTTTTTAATGATATGTGATATTTATTATGCAAAATAATAATATTAGTTAAAGACAGACGTGACAGAAATATTATGTGACGGAAAATAATAGTAACAAACTAAAGCAAATATTTTGAAAATAAATTAGGTGGATTTTCATTTAGAAAGTAGAAGTCATTAATAATAATAATAATAATGTGAAACAAATACAAATTGTTTCACTCTCTCTCTTTAAAGCCGATTCCATGTTGAACCATTAAGTGTTGTTACTAATCCTAATGGTTCAGAAAAGCCTACACGTCCAATAGACCCCGTCGCAGGCGACATGGTCCATGGCTAGGGTAATATACAACTTCACTTTAGTGAGGAGCCACGATTAAGACTGGCTAAACCTCAAAACAACGCTCTACTATCATTTTAGACCTGGGCCTACGGTTTAAACTGGATTCCGAGCCACTACGAACATCCATAGTACCGCAGGGACTCGACCCCAAACCTGTGACACCGAGCGTCAGACACTCGGTCATTAAGTTGAATATGTAAGACTAATAACTTCGTAATAAATATTTTTAACTACCTATAATAATAATTTGATAAGGAATTTAAGATGTTTTAATTGTAATTTTACTACTATTTGAAATTCCAAAGAAGACGAAGTCGAAAAAAAAAAAAAACAGATCAGTGAACAGGATACAGAGAAAAAGCATAATTACGAAAGCTTAGGTGAGCAATCCAGTCTAAATTTGCACGAAATCATTTGGCATTTCACAAATTTACAAATTTCAGGAATTCTACACATTTCAGCTCTACACAATGTCTTCTTTCAATGTCTTAGTCATCCAGGTACAACTGGTGCAAAGAACGAAGAAGATTAGGAAAGGAACTCTCATTTTCAAAAATTGATGGTCTTAAAAATAAACTTTAACAACACGGGTTGTTAAAATGTATGACTATTCTTGAACATCTACAAACCCAATTCACAGTCGTTCCCGTTCGAATTTCTGTTGCATACCAGGGCAAAAATTCCTGTAAGCAAATTGCCTGCAGTGTTATAAAATGCAATTGAGGGAGGAAGGGGGGATTGCCGTCAAAAACAATCAATCTCCTTGACAAGAACGACAAATCTCATTTGAGTCAGGACCGGGCGAGAAAGGTAAAGACTAAATGAGTAGCAGTGAAAGAACTCTGATTAGATTCTGAGCGAGGGGGAAATGTTTTCCATGTGACTCGTCTCCATGGCAACGCGTCGTTGGCTGGGCAACGAAGAAAAGCGTGGAAAAATCTTTAAAGCATGCTTCATATCTTCTTTGGGTGAGGTGGGAAAAAAACAACCCCAAAAGTGAAATTTGTTTTTGTTTTCAAGAAAATAAATCCAATAAACACTTCCGCGATGATGATCAAAAGCAAAAGCAGTTTTGCAGCCATTCTTGAAAAGAAGAAAAAAAAAAAAAATACCAGTGTTTTAAAAGTGGGAGTTTTCTGGGCAATTTATTTGTCACGGGCACGATAATTTTTTTTTTTTTTTTAACATCCACAAAGCAATGAACTAAAATAAATGTTGATCTTGAAGCTATCCGAAAATAAATATTCAAAAGTTTAGAATTTTAAAAGGCAATTGTGGGAAAAAAAAAAAAGAAAAATAGAGACAGAAAATAAGCAAGTTGAAAGCAATCACGATGGTAAAAAACTTTTTTTTTTTTTAATCTTATTTTGAAAAGTTTTTTTTTAATGGTATTTATAACTCGGTCTTCGAAATTAAACAATTTTAAGCGAAAAATCATATATTTCCCAAATTCAATTAAATGTAATGTACGTTGATATAATACAAAGAAAAATAACTCCATTATCTTGTATTAAAAATACAAACACAATTTTACAAAGAATATATATTTTTATTTTATAAAATTTACATATTAGAATATTTTTAAACTTATTACATCCTCTACTGTAACTGCTTATAGCATTTGTGATAGATCCACAGTGTGTCGAGAAACAGTGGGAAAAAAAAATTTAAATTATTTAGATTAATCAAAAGCTGAACTGGATTAATTTAAAAATATTGTGCTTTTTTATTATTTTCTTCAGTTTGAATTCACAAAAATATAACCTTCTGTGCTATTAATTTCAATCATATAACATATTTTATTTTTCAAATAAGAATCTTCTTCTTATTCATCTCGCAACCTGATATGTGTCCAAAAAAAAAAATCACAAGGCAAATTATATATATATATATATTTATAAAAAATAGATGAATTTTAGAATAGAACATATGAAACAAGATTCTAGGGGTAATGTGTTATCTGTATTTCAATTTAAAACTTATAAACTAATATCTTACAGCATTAAAATTAAAAGTTTCTGAAAAATTTAACAGAAAACAGTGTCAATGAGAAATCTACTCATTCATTCACAGAAATATGAATTCATAAATAGATACACCTTTTGAAAATTTTATTTTATTTGGAGATTCTAATACCATCAACATCATCTGCCTACAATCAGATTTTGTGACAGGTTTTGGTTTAGTTTGGTTTGTCGCTCTACGGTCATTTGTGCACACTTTGACTAATTAGACTAATTAGACCTGTACCTGCATTTTAATATGGATTTCGAACCATTCACAAACATCTATGCCACCGCCAGGACTCGAATCTGAATTCTGTGGTACCAAAGGCCAGAGCGCTAGCCAATTGGCCATCATGCGGCATTTCGGAACCCAGGACATACATCAATTTTACCAACCATATTTACAACAATTCCATGAATATATTAAACTTAAAAGTTCTTTAATATAGTGGAAGTGCATTATTAAAACCTATATTAGAATCTCAAAACTATATTAGAATTATTCACATATTCTTTTCAGTTAAAAAGGATATAAACACTATTTCAAACGAGCAGTAAATTAGAAGTATATAAAAGCTTTATTAACTTTTCAATTATGGAAAAATAATATATATATTTTTGAAAACGACAGAACTTTATCTGTTTTTTATTACAAATATTTGTTATTTCTGAGAATTAAGGAAGTTCTTTCATAATCAGTTGGAATCCATCTTTACCATAAATATTTGCAAGTGATCAAGAAACATAGTTTACTCATCACACACACACACACACACACACACACACAAATGTACAGCAATCATTATCTAGCAGAGCACCCTTACATTTGCCTCTCAGTGTACATTCCCAACTTCGTGAAATTCGGTTTCAACTTTTCTGTCACCTTAGCAACTGCTGTCTTTTTGCTTAAAAGGTTTCTCCCATTCTTTCCGTTCTGGCAAAAGGTTTCTTCTTTTTCTTCCCCGCCCAATAACAGCCTCCCTTTTGCTGCTGCCGCATTCAGTACATGCCATTATGCCCTCCTTTTCCCTGGCAAATTCTTTCTCCGTCCACGTACCGAGATGCATTCTTTTATATGTGCACCTGCAGAAGTTTTTTCCCTGCCGAACCTCTGAGCGGAAGAGACTCCAGAATAAATCCGAAGCACTGCTTTTAGCATTTGCATATTAAATATCCGATAGCATTTAGTTCAATTTAACACATAACTACAAACTCATAATAATAATTAAAGCGCTTACATCCCATAATGCATTTAGAATTGTTTGATTGATTAGATTTTGATTAGATTAAAATTACATGACTGAGATTGATTTGGATAATACTAGACATTGGATTATATTATTCATAGCAGTATCCATTAGTATTATCCATAGATTGGATAATACTAAAATTATCCATGTAGATTGAATAATGCTAGACATTGGATTAGTATTATCCATAGATTGAATATGACTGAGATTGGTTGGACATTGGATTAATACTAGAATAATACTAGACATTGGATTAGTATTATTCATAGATTAACCATAGTATCCATTGGATTAGTATTATCCATAGATTGGATAATACTAGACATTGATTAGTATTATCCATCGATTGAATATCTAGACATTAATATTATCCATAGATTGGATAATACTAGATCGGATTAGTATTATCCATAGATTGAATAATTAGACATCGGATTATTATTGATAATACTAGACATCGGGATTAGTATTATAGATTGAATAATACTAGACATCGGATTAGTATTATCCATAGATTGAATAACACTATACATTGGATAAGTATTATCCATAGAATTTAATAATACTAGACATTGGATTAGTAGATTATAACACTGGACATTGATTAGTATTATATCCATAGATTGAATAACATGACTGACTATAGATTGAATAACAAATTGGATTAGTATTATCCATATCATTGGCTTATTCTGAGACATTTGAATAATACTCAAATTTTATATATAAAGTATTACATTGGATAATACTGTTCAGCAGCAAATTTTTTTATATATAAAATTCAGTTCAGTTAAGCAAAAACCAATATTTAAATCATTTGCAATATTAACTTCAGTTTCAATAAAATTCCATGAATTTCATTGCAAATGTATAACATCTCACATAGTAACGCTACAATTTTATTTTTAGTTAAAAATAAACCCTTTAAAATAATTCTAGGGCATTATCTTAGTCAATGAGATAAGCAATATCAAATATTATCTGTATCTACAGAATATCAATGTATTCATTTGTTTCTATGTAAAACTGTTTTTAATGTGATTTTTAAATGAAGAAAGAATTCAAACAGTTACAGATTAAATTTTTACACATTTTCAACTACTATTTTATACATATTTGCGGGAATTCAAAATTAATCTAACTATACATAACTGCCGAGGTTGTTTTTACTTATTTATTTATTTATTTATTTAAGAGTGAAATTAACACTTTGAGAAGTACCAGCTCATAAATAAAAAAAAAAAAAAAAAAAGAAAAGAAAAGAAATGCCCAATTCTTCAAATTAAAAAGAATGTTAAATAAAATCTACAACAAACAGAATATTAATATTTTTAATACCATAATAATAAAATTCTTAATATCATTAAAAAAATTTTGCATCCCGAATTTTATAGCTGCGTTGTTAATTTACATGCACTCCTTCATTAATCCAACTATTTTCCACTGAATATGGGACATCTTTAAAGCAACTTAAAAATACCACCACTGATGCAATGAAATATTCAACGGAATGAAGAGCAGGCCATTGATAATATTCAAATAATCTATTTTATTACCCAATAAATTATCCTGCAAGTGTGAGGTACGTATCAATAATTAAGATTCCAATGGGAGCAGGCAAACTTTCTATTTGACTGCCTTCCTGCGATATGCATTCGGGATAAGGACCCGGGAGTGGGGTAAATACGGCATCCGAAGTTTTAATTAAAGATGATTCCTTTTCCACCAGGTTCAACGCTTCCGCCATCCATTTATTACAAGCATTTCTAATTAAGATCTTGTAATGCACTTTATTAAACACTAATAAACCCGTGGAGAAGATGATACGTACATGGGCCATAAATAAACAGCCCTCTTGTTGTAATCAGGGTTTCCCCAAAGCGTCAATGGAAACACACAAAGTAATCATAAATGTGTATACAAGTATCATAAGCAAGACTTTGTTAAACAGTTGGAAGGAGAGGAAGGATGGAACATACGGATGCCAACAGCAGCAGACCTTGCCCATTTTCTTTCATTAACTTAATATGCATTTCCATTAGAGGAGGGGGGGGGGATGTGCAGACATCCTTTACGTTTTCCTTCAGAGAGTATTCCACCTTTGTTCCAATCTTTAGAAGCACTTTGAAACAAATTGGAAAAATCCATCTTAACCACCGGTACTACATTTAACAGATAACCAGTTTTGTGTTTTCTAATTTCCGTTGAAAAGGCCTGATGGTTGAGTGACTAGCGTTCTGGCTTTCGGTGCCATGAATGTTTGTAGTGGTTCGAAATAAACTTTAAACAGTAGGTATCGGTCTAATATAACTGTACAGTGTTGGGCCTGGCAACCCCTAACCAGTAAAATAGAAAAAATATATATTGTCTTGTACTCGGCCAGTAGACAAACGGGATTAGAATCGTGATTTGATTTGTTTTGTCGCTCTCAGATTATTTTGTGCTAATTACACTGGTACCTACAGCTTAACGTGAATTCCAAACCACTGACAAAACATTCATGCCACCACCATATAGTATCATAATTTTGTGAAAGTGCAACCAAATCAATCTAAAACTGAAATGCCCATTTTCTTTCATTAACTTAATATGCATTTCCATTAGGGGGAAGTGGGAATGTGCGTTTCCTTCTCAGAACCTTCCACCTTTGTTGCAAAACATTACCCGACTGCTTGGGGTTTATTTAAGTGAAGCTTCCTGCAGCAAATGAAGCGAAATGAACCGCATTAGGAAATAGGAGGTGGAAGGGAAGCAGAAACACGGCGATGGTTTTCCAAGAAAGCGAAAATTGGATTCGCTGACTAAATCCCCCATTCGATTTTTCCGGAAGACTAACTAGCTTCCCCTTTATGGGATAATCCCAAGCAGTGAGTAGATCCGGGGTCTTTTCATTTCGCCACCCACACAATGGGAATGCGATTTTGATGGGGGAAGTTGAAGCAAATGGACTTCGGAAGACGCGGGAATTAAGCGGAGGAGGAAGGATTTTCGCCCAATGTCCACCATGCTAATGAGAACGCTCATCAAGAGGTTGTTCATTGAAACAAGCCTTTTAAACATTGGATTGAAAACCTGCGGAAAATTTATGCATAGAAACTTGGAGATTTAGTTTGGTTTGTCGCTGTATTGTTATTTTGTGCACACTTTGGCCTAACTAAACCGGGACCTAAAGTTTAACGTGGAATCCGAACCACTAATAAACATTCATGCCACAGCCAAAACTCGAACCTGAAGCCTATCGTACCAATGGCCAGAGCATTAGCCGATGGGCCATCAGGCCACGTACAAGTTGGTAAAGAAATAAAAAAATATATTTCATTCTTCAAATTAATGTACATCTAAGTTCAATATAATCTAGTACATCTATGTTCAATATAGTCTAATACATCTATGTTCAATATAATCTAATACATCTAAGTTCAATATAATCTAATACATCTATGTTCAATATAGTCTAATACATCTATGTTCAATATAATCTAATACATCTATGTTCAATATAATCTAATACATCTAAGTTCAATATAATCTAATACATCTAAGTTCAATATAATGTTCTAATACATCTATGTTCAATATAGTCTAATACATCTATGTTCAATATCTATGTTCTAATACATCTATGTTCAATATAGTCTAATACATCTATGTTCTCTAATACATCTATGTTCAATATAGTCTAATACATCTATGTTCAATATAGTCTACATCTAAGTTCAATATAATCTAGTACATCTAAGTTCAATATAATCTACATCTTCAAAAATATTTTTTAATGCCATATTAATAAAATTCTTAATATCATTAAAAATATGTTTGCGTCATGAATTTTATAGTTGCTTCGTTAATTTACATGCGATTCTTCATTAATCCAACTACTTCTCACTGAATGTGGGACATCTTTAAAAAGCAACTTAAAAATACCACCACTGATGCAATGAAATATTCAACGGAATGGAGAGGGGGCCATGGATAATATTCAAAATAATCTATTTTATTACCCAATAAATTACCCTGCAAGTGTGCAGTATGTATCAATAATTAAGATTCCATTGGGAGCAGACAAACTTTCTACTTGACTGCCTTCCTGCGAATATGCATTCGGATAAGAACCCGCAGTGGGTAAATACAGCATCCAAAGTTTTAATTAAAATTGATTCCTTTTCCACCAGGTTCATCGCATCCACCATCCATTTATTACAAGGCACTTCAAATTAAGCCCTTGTAAATGCACTTTATTAAACATAATAAACCCGCGGAGAAGAAGATACGCACACGGCCATAAATAAAACAGCCCTCTTGTTGTAATCAGGGTTTCACCCGAAGCGTCGATAGAAACACACAAAGTAATCATAAATGTGTACAAGTATCATAAACATGCCTTTGTTAAAGAGTTTGGCGGGGAAGAGAAGGAAAGGAAAATACGCATGCAAACAGCAGCAGGCATGGTTCATTTTCTTTCATAATATACATTTCCATTAGAGGGGTGGGGGTATGTGCAGACATAATTTGCGTTTCCTTCTGAGAACCTTCCACCTTTGTTCCAATCTTTAGAAGTACTTTGAAACAAATTGGAAAAATCCATCTTAACCACTGGTACTACATTTAACAGATAACCCGTTTTGAGTTTTCTAACTTCCGTTGAAAAGGCCTGATGGTCGAGTGACTATCGTTCTGCGGCTCAGTGGCATGGAAAAGTTATGCATAGAACCATTAAGTGATATACATTAATTGCGATTGTTTCAATAATATACACAGTCCAGTCACATTAATGTAACTACCTGTCAAAAGCCAGAATAACCACTTTTGGGAAGAGCGGACCGCTGCGAGACGTACAGGACGTGCCAGCGATTGAAATGCTTTCCGATGCCCTAGGACATCATTTATATACACTCCACTGCAATGTGCTGCCACCTGCCTTTTGTGATTGGTTATTTCACGTTGACGTCGAAAGTAGGTGGTCACATTAATGTGATAAATAAGACACTGTGGACTGTGTATATACGTAATATAATATAATGTAATATATATATTTCAATAATAATATATATAAGTTCTAGCTGTTGCATGGATGTTTGTTAGTGGTTCGGAATCCACGTTAAACTGTTGGTTCGGTCTATTTAGTCCACATTTAACGACAGACAGTAGAATGATAAACCAAACCTTTAAGTAGAAAAGGGTTTGATGTTTAATAAGTTAATTTTTAATAAGTATGGGAAATATTTAAAAAGCAATGCATTCTATAATTTCTGAGAACAGGCTTCTTAAAACATTAATTTTTAAATTGGAGCTATTTTTCTTGGTGGCTTGGTTTCTAGTTTACTCTAAGCATGTTGGAAAATTAAATTTACGGCACACTTTTCCGTGAAAGGTCGAATTTTATCTCTTAGTTATTTAACGGAGGTTATTTTAGATAGATTGATAGCGCCTAAGCAATAATTTTGTTACCATTCTGATGATTTATTGGATGAGTTCTTTGCTTTCTCCATTAATGACATAAATAAAAACCCAATTCTTCTTAAAAGTATGCTTGATAAAGTTATCTCTTCTATGAATAAGTTATAGAAAGCAAGTCGCTTGATGCTGGCTGATTTTTACGAAATATTTTCATAACTTAGCACTCTATATGCGTGAATAATGAATAATGAAAATGTACAAATATGAATCTAATTTTAGATTCATTGCAGTTTTCGATTGGTTTGAATGCACTTTCGCCAAAGTATAATACTACATGGTGGTGGCATGAATGTTTGTTAGTGGTTCGGAATCAACGTTAAACTGTAGGTCACCCTTAGGGGCCTGATAGCCAAATGGCTAGCGCTCTGGCGTTCGGTACCACAGGCATCGGTTTGAAATCCCGGCTTTGCCATGGGTGTTTGTAGTGGTTCGAATTCACTTTAAGCCGTAGGTCCCGGTATTAACAGGATCGTAGAGCGCTTCGGGGGCATTGTTACTCCGAGTCTGTGGCTTACCTTAAAGTTACAGGTGCCCCTGTTTAATGCAAAGTGAGTAACATCGGTGCAGCCCTTATGGCGAAGATCATGGTCTATTTGACAGCTGCATTAGAAGAAAAAAAACTGTATGTCACCACCTAATTAGCCCGAAGTGTGCACAAAATGAAAATAGAGCGACAAATCAAACCAAATTTATACGTTCTATGCATAACTTTTCCTCAGGTTTTCAATCCAATGTTTAAAACGCTTGTTTCAATGAATAACCCCTTGATGTCCGTTCTCATTAGCAAGCTGGACTTTGTGGAAATTCCTTCCTCCCTGCGTCTTCCGAAGTCCATTTGCTTCAACTTCCCACCCATCAAAATCGCATTCCCATTGTGTGGGTGGCGAAATGAAAAGACTCCGGAATCTACTCACTGCGTTGGGATTATCCGATAAAGGGAGCTATCTAGTCTTCCGGAAAAATCGAATGGGGGGAAATTTGTTCAGCGAATCCCATGTTAGCTTTCTTGGTAAACCACCGCCGTGTTTCTGCTTCCCATCCGCCCTCAGATTTCCCTAATGCGGTTCATTTCGCTCCGGTCGCTGCAGGAAGCTTCACTTTAAATGAACCCCAATCAGTCGGGGAATGCTTTGCAACAAAGGAGGAAGGTCCTCAGAAAGAAACGCAAAGGATGTCTGCACTTCCCTCCCTCTAATGGAAATGCATGTTAAGTTAATGAAAGAAAATGGACATTTCAGATGTTCATTGATTTGGATGCACTTTCGCCAAATTATGATACTACATGGTGGTGGCATGAATGTTTGTGAGTGGTTCGGAATACACGTTAAACTGTAGGTCCCTGTCTAATTAGCCCAAAGTGTGCACAAGATGACCTTAGTACGGCAAACCAAACCAAGTCGGCTCTAATCCGTCTGCCTGCTGGCCGATTTTCGAGACAGATATTTTTTTTGTCTTTTTTACGGGTTAGGGTTGCCAGCCCAACGCTCTACAGTTATATTAGACCGGGACCTACAGATTAAAGTTTATTCCGAACCACTACAAACATCCAAGGCACCGAACCCCCAGAACGCTAGTCACACGACCATCAGGCTTTTCAATGGAAGTTAGGAAACTCAAAACTGGTTATTCGTTAAATGTAGTACACTGGTTAAGATGGATTTTTCCAATTTCTTTCTAAGTACTTCTAAAGATTGGAACAAAGGTGGAAAGTTCTCAGAAGGAAACGCGAAGGATGTCTGCACAGCCCTACCCCCTCTAATGGAAATGCATATTAAGTTAACGAAAGAAAATGGCCAGTCCTGCTGCTGTTGGCATCCGTATGTTCCATCCTTCCTCCCCTCCCAACTCTTTAACAAAGGCGTGTTTATGATACTTGTACACATTTATGATTACTTTGTGTGTTCCTATAAACTCTTGGGTGAAACCCTGATTACAACAAGAGTGCTGTTTTATTTATGGCCGTGTACGTACAATCTTCTCAGCGGGTTTATTAGTGTTTAATAAAGTGCATTTACAAGGGCTTAATTTGAAGTGCTTGTATTAAATGGATGGCGGAAGCGATGAAACTGGTCGAAAAGGAACCCTACTCCGCGTCCTTATCCGGAATGCATATCGCAGGAACGCAATCAAGTAGAAAGTTTGTCTGCTCCCAATGGAATCTTAATTATTGATACATACATGAACACTTGCAGGGTATTTTTATTGGGTAATAAAATAGATTATTTTGAATATTATCAATGGACCTCCTCTCCATTCCGTTGAATATTTCATTGCATCAACGGTGGTATTTTAAGTTGTTTTAAAGATGTCCCACATTCAGTGAAATGTAGTTGGATTAAAGAAGGTATGCATATAAATTAACAATGCCGCTATAAAATTCGGGATGCAAATTTTTTTAATGATATTAAGAATTTTATTATTATGCCAATAAAAATATTAATATTCCGTTTGTTGTAAATTATACTTAACATTCTTTTTAATTTCAAGAATTTAGCATTTATTTTATTTTTCTGAGTTATTATATTTTTATTACTTGACCAACTTGTATATTTCCTGATGCCCAATTGGCTAGCGCTCTGTTCATTGGTAACACAGGCTTTAGATGCGAGTCCTGACCGTAACATGGATGTTTATTAGTGGTTCGGAATCCACGTTAAACTGTAGGTCACTGTCTAATTAGCGCAAAATATTCGTAGAGTGATAAACGAAATCGGCAAGTTCTATGCATAGCTTTTCTGAGGTTTTGAATCCAATGTTATAATGAATAGCCCCTTGATGTCCCTTCTCATTAGCATACTGGACTTTGGAAATCCTTCCTCCCTCTTAAATCCCGCGTCTTCCGAAGTCCATTTGCTTCAACTTCCCTCCCATCAAAATCGCATTTCCATTGTGTGGGTGGCGAAATGAAAAGCGTCCGGAATCTACTCACTGCGCGGGATTATCCGATAAAGGGGAACTAGCTAGTCTTCCGGAAAAATCGAATGGGGAAAATTTGGTCAGTGTATCCCCTGTTCGCTTTCTTACTAAACCACCGCCGTGTTTCTGCTTCCCATCCTCCTCTTATTTCCCTAATGCGGTTCATTTCGCTCCGGTTGCTGCAGGAAGCTTCACTTAAATGAACCCCCCAATCAGTTGGGGAACGCTTTACAACAAATGTGGAAGGTTCTCAGAAGGAAACGCAAAGGATGTCTGCACTTCGCCCTTTTCTAATGGAAATGCCTATTAATTTAATGACAGAAAATGGACACTTTAGTTTTTGATTGATTTGGATACACTTCGCCAAATTATGATACTATAAAGATGGATGGATGTTTGTTAGTGGTTCGGAATCCACATTAAAATGTAGATCACTGTCTAATTAGCCCAAAGTGTGAACAAAATGACCGTAGAATGAGAAACCAAGACGGCTCTAATCCGTCTGCCTACTGGCCGATTTCGAGACAGATATATATTTTTCCTTTTTATGGGGTGTTGTTGTCAGCCCAACGCTCTATAGTCATATTAAACCGAGACCTACTGTTTAAAGTTTATTCCGAACCACTACAAACATCCATGGCACTGAGCCCCAGAACGCTGGTCACTCGACAATCAGGCCATTTCAACGAGGGTTTGAAAAACTCAAAACTGGTTATCTGTTAAATGTAGTACAGTCGTGAAGATGGATTTTTCCAATTTATTTCTATATAACAGTAATGAACTTATTTGATGACCAATATGAGCTTTTATAATTAAGAGAATTTAATATTATAAGCAAGCATTTTATAATCCTTCTTTTCACTTGGAATTTCTATAATTTGATCAACCCTCAATCAGTCGGGAATGCTTGCAACAAAGGGGGAAGGTTCTCTGAAGGAAACGCAGACGATGTCTGCACAACACCCTCCCACCTAATGGAAATGCATATTAAGTTAATGAAAGAAAATGGACCAGGCTTCTGCTGCTGTTGGCATCCGTATGTTCCATCCTTCTCCCCCTCCCCACTCTTTAACAAAGGCGTGTTTATGATACTTACCCACATTTATGATTACTTTGTGTGTCTCTATCGATGCTTCGGGTGAGTCCCTGATTACAACACGAGCTCTGTTTTATTTATGGTCGTGTGCGTATCATCTTCTCCGCGGGTTTATTAGTATTTAATAAAGTGCATTTACAAGGGCTTAATTTGAAGTGCCTTGTAGCAAATAGATGGCTGAAGCGATGAACCTGGTGGAAAAAGGAATCAATTTTAATTAAAACTTTGGATGCTGTATTTACCCAGTACGGGTCCTTATCCGGAATGCATATCTCAGGAAGGCAGTCAAGTAGAAAATTTGCCTGCTCCCATTGGAATCTTAATTATTGATACGTACTGCACACTTGCAAGGTAATTTATTGGGTAATAAAATAGATTATTTTGAATATTATCAATGGCCCTCCTTTCATTCCGTTGAATATTTCATTGCATCAGTGGTGGTATTTTTAAGTTGCTTTAAAGATGTCCCACATTCAGTGGAAAGTGGTTGGATTAATGGAGGTGTGCGTGTAAATTAACAATGCAGCTATAAAATTCGGGATGCAATTTTTTAATGAGATTTAGAATTTTATTGCCATGATATTAAAAACATTAATATTCTGTTTGATGCAGATTATATTTAACATTCTTTTTAGTTTGAAAATGTAAGCATTTATTTACTTTTTGCTTTCTTATTTCTTTATCAACTTGTTCTTATCAAAGTTTTATTTTCATACTTAAATAACTCAAAACTGGCTATCTGTTAAATGTAGTACCAGGGGTTAAGATGGATTTTTCCAATTTGCTTCAAAGTATTTATATATATTAGCAATGAACTGATTTGATGACCAATATGAACTTTTGATGATCAAAGATGTTCGAATTCTATAATTTGATTTTAGTTGCATCTTGTAAACGCATAAAATACGTGTTTCACAAATACATGCACTATTAAACATAAGTAGTTGAATTTACCACCATCTGCCATTTAAATTATAAATATATATATATTACTGGAACAGTCGCAATGAATGTATATTACTGACTGGTTCTATGCATAACTTTTCTCAGGTTTCCAATCCAATGCTTCTTTTAATGAATAACTCCTTGATGTCCATTCCCATTAGCATGCTGGACTTTGGGGAAAATCCTTCCTCCCTCGCTGAAACTCCGCGTCTTCCGAAGTCCATTTGGTTCAACTTCCGTCCCATCAAAATCGCATTCCCATTGTGTGGGTGGCGAAATGAAAAGACTTCGGAATCCATTCAGTGCGCGGGATTATCCGATAAAGGGGAGCTAGCTAGTCTTCCGGAAAAATGGAATGTGGGGGGATTTAGTCAGTGAATCCAATGTTCCCTTTCTTGGAAAACCACTGCCGTGTCTCTCTGCTTCCCATCCCGCCTCTTATTTTACCTAATGCGGTTCATTTCGCTCCGGTTGCTGCAGGGAGCTTCACTTTAAATGAACCCCCAATCAGTCGAAGAATGCTTCAAACAAAGGTGGAAGGTCCTCAAAAGGAAACGCAGAGGATGTCTGCACATTACCCGCACCCCTAATGGAAATGCATATTAAGTTAATGAAAGAAAATGGGCATTTCAGTTTTCGATTGGTTTGGATACACTTTCGCCAAAATCTGATACTATATTGTGGTGGCATGAACGTTTGTTAGTATTTCGGAATCCACGTTAAACTGAAAGTCCCGGTCTAATTATCCCAAAGTGTGCCCAAATGATCGTAGAACGACAAACAAAAAAAAAAAACGGCTCTGATGGGTCTCCATCTACTGGCCGATTTCGAGACATATATATATATATATATATTTGTTTTTACGGGGAATGGTTGCCAGCCCAAATCTCTGCAGTCATATTAGACCGGGACCTACGGTTTAAAGTGGATATCGAACCACTATGAACATCCATCACACCCAGCGCCAGAACGCTGGTCACTTGTCCATCAGGCCTCTTCATTGAAAGTTAAAAAACACAAAACTGACTATGTGTTAAATGCTGTACCAGTGATAAAGATGAATTTTTTTCAATTTGTTTCAAACTGTTTCTAAATAATAGCAATGAACTGATTTGATGATCAATAATAAGCTTTGACGATTTAAGAGTATTTGACAATTAATGCAAGGATTTTTATGATCAATTCGATCACAACGATGAATCCGCCTCTCATTTCCTTAATGCGGTTAATTTCGCTCCAGTTACTGCAGGAAGCTTCATAAATGAACCCTCAACCAGTAGGTGAATGCTTGCAACAAAGGTGGAAGGTTCTCAGAAGGAAACCCAAAGAATGTCTGCACATCCCCACTCCCCAATTGGAAATGTATATTAAGTTAATGAGAGAAAATGGGCCAGGCCTGCTGCTGTTGGCATCCGTTTGTTCCAACCTTCTCTCCCCCTCCCACTCTTTAACAAAGGCGTGTTTCTGATACTTGTACACATTCATGATTACTTTGTGTGTTTCTATCGACGCTTCGGGGTGAAAATCTGATTACAACAAGAAGGCTCTTTTATTTATGGCCGTAATAAAAGTATCATCTTCTCCACGGGTTTATTAGTGTTTAATAAAGTGCATTACAAGGGCTTAATTTGAAGTGCCTTGTAATAAATGGATGGCGGAAGCGATGAACCTGGTGGAATAGGAATCAATTTTAATTAAAACTTTGGATGCTATATTTACCCTAATCCGAGTCCTTATCCGGAATGTATATTCGCAGGAACACAGTCAAGTAGAAAGTTTGTCTGCTCCCATTGGAATCTTAATTATTGATACGTACTGCACACTTGCAGGGTAATTTATTGGGTAATAAAATAGATTATTTTGAATATTATCCATGGCCTCCCCCTCCGTTCCGTTGAATATTTCATTGCAGCGGTGGTATTTTTAAGTTCCTTTAAAGATGTCCCACATTCAGTGGAAAGTAGTTGGATTAATGAAGGATTGTTGGTAAATTAACAATGCGGCTATAAAATTCGGGATGCAAATTTTTTTTTAATGAGATATAGGATTTTTTTATTTTAATGATATTAAAAAAGATTGATATTCTGTTTGATGTTTTTTTTTTTTTTTTTTTTTGTTCTAATGAAGCTGGCAAACACTTAGACAGCTTGGTCTTGATTGCCTTAAGGCAAGCGCTGCACAGACGTACTCACTTTGCTTTACCCAGGGGGCGCGTGTAACTTGAAGATAAGCCAAGGACGCGGAGTAACAATGCCCCCGCAATGCTCTACTATTAGGACCGGAATCTACGGTTTAAAGTGGATTCCGAACCACTATAAACACCCATGGCACCGCCGGGACTCGAACCCGAAACCTGTGGTATCGAGCGCCAGAGCACTAGCCACTCGGCCATTCAGGCCCCTTCTGTTTGATTTAGATTATATTTAACATTCTGTTTAATTTGTAGAATTGAGTATTTATTTTTTTTTTGCCTTTTTTTTTTATTATTATTTCTTTATCAACTTGGTCTTGACCAATTGGCTATCGTTCAGGCCATTGGCACCACAGGCTTTAGATTTGAGTAATAGCGGTGGCATTGTTGTTTATTAGTGGCTCGGAATCCACTTTAAACAGTAGGTCCCCGTCTAATTAGCACAATATAACCGTAGAGTGATAAATCTCCAAATATTATGCATAACTTTTCCTCGAAAACCTGAGGAAAAATTATGCATAGAACTTGAAGATTTGGTTTGGTTTGTCGCTCTACTGTCATTTTTTGCACACTTTAGGCTAATTAAACCGGGACCTATAGTTTAAAGTGGGTTCTGAACCACTAATAAACATCCACGCAACCGGTAGAACTTGAAGAAAGAAGCCACAAAACAGTGATAGATTTATTAAGATTGATTAAGAAATTAAAATTAGCCACATTTACATATTAAAACTACCAAGCCATAAAATTCAACTGAAACTTTTCCTTTTTATCCTGTATATAAATTAAAGTTATTAATTCCCATGCTATTTATATAAACAATTTAATTTGAACAAGTTAGGTAAAACGATTTTTTTTCCTTTTAATTTACTATAAAATTTAAATCAAACATATTACTTTAACATCAAGAGTTCTTTTCAAATAGCTGATTTAAAAATTATTTAAAACATACACAGATACTTAAATCTTAAAAAAAAAAAAAAAACCTTTTGATCTAATATATAGAATTTACATAAGATAGTGAATGAAAATAACAGAAAGCCTACATTTATGAAGTTGTAAAAAATGCTCTGATTAGTAAATAAATGTAGTAATATCTATTGTTAAATAAGTAAACATTATTATTAATAAATTAAAGACTATTAATAATAAATTAAAGAAAATATTGTATATACATTGAAATAATATATTTATATGCATATTTAAATAATATATTTATATACATATTTTAAATATTTATATATTTAAATACATATGATAATAATATATTGTATATACATATTTTCGAAATAAAAGAACTATGCTTACAGAATACAGTTTAGTCTAATAATTATTTTTGTTTTAATATACAAAAATGCTGGTCTAATTTTATAAACTTTAATTTAGACCTTCATTTTTGAAATCAGACTAAAATATCATTTATTTTCCTTAAATTAACAAAATTTATAGAATAAAAAAATTATGAATACATAAATAGAAAGTTTTTATTTAAAATTTTTTTTTTAATCACTTTAATTGCAGTGGGCAACAATAAATTAAATAAATCATTTCGAAGATTAAATTTTTTTTTTTTTTTCCAAACTGTTATGTATCATTGAAAGTGAATTATATCACAATACTTCTTTCAAAAGGCATAATTTTTGATTACTTGTATCATTACTTTAAAATTTTGCCTTTCAAAACATTAGCAAAATGAAATTCGAAAAAAAAAAGAACTTTAATTATACGACTCCCAAAATAATTGTTTTGTTATGTAAATTTTATTTATTTTTTTTTCTTAATGACTTATAGTGTAAAGCCACTTTCAATTACCTTTTTTTAATAATTTTATTTGTAATGATTTTTAAACTAGAAATATTTTTATGATACCTGAAATGGATCAAATGACATTCCATTTTTAAATCTTTCTCTAATGATTTTCAAACTTTAATGTACAATGTTGTTTTAAATTGAAAAATAAGTAAAAAGTAAAACATAAAAAATTTATATGAAAAAAATTTTTTTTAATCAAAGCATTAAAATTATGTAGTCAGGGAAAATATATTTCTTTTCTATTTTATTTTTATTAAATCTTGATAAAAAAAAATATAAAATGAACGTAAAATTAAATTTCACTTCAAGAAAATGATTAATGATTAATAAATACATTTGATATTACCTAGTATTATTGGATGTACATGTATAATGCAAAATAAATTCAATATACATAAAATTCTTCATTATGCAGCCTGATGGTTGATAGTTCTTTAGCCTTTGTTCCACGGGCTTCAGGTTCGAATTCTGGAAGTGGCATGGATGTTGGTTAGTGGTTCGGAATCCACATTAAACTGTAGGTCCCGGTCCCATTAGCCCAAAATGACCGTACCGCGACAAACCAATCTTCATTGGCGCATTAGCTCCATGGTAGGCCAAGGCCTTCTGCTTACTAGTAGATTTCGAGACAGTAGATGTTTTCTTTTACGAGATAGGATCGTCAGCCCTGCGCCCAGAAGTCAAATTAGACAAGTTACAATAAATATCATTAACTTTTGATCATAGGATTCATTTTGCCTATAAAATAAAAAGTCCGCATACACACTTCTCCGAATAATATTTTTTCAAAGAGTACCATAAAATCAAAGTGATTCAGTTATATTAAAAATGTATATGCTTTCTTTCTAAGCACTGTAACGAATAATAAAATACATACACAGGGCAGTTTTTAAACTTCACTTGTCACTGTTGTTTAATTTGAATGAAACTATTACAGTGAAAAGCCAGATGGCAGAAAATGCAACAAGTAGGAATTGCCAGATAAAGATGCAAATCGCAGAGTAGACGAGTCTTACAGAATATTTAAGTGATCTGAACGGTGCAGCTCTGTAAAATTTAAGGAAAGGAACCCACAGGTTCGCCAATATTCGCGCCGCTCTATTAACAAGGGAAACCAGTCGGTGGAGCTGTTTACCGTCGCAACTGAGACATATAACATAGATCCAAAAAACCACAGACGAACAGAGTTGCAGCAGACAAGCGAGTTTACGAGATCTAACATGATTGAGTCAGGAGAAAGACAGGTTCGTCCGTCCGTCCGTCGTAACGCACAGCTCAACTACCTACGTGAGTAAGTGATGTACTGACTATGGCGAATATGTAACAAAGAAATGCGTAGGGATGCATCCACCTCCCAGCTTTGGTTGGTTCCCCGACTTGCAAGACATTCTGCATCTTTCCACAACGATCAGGACCATTATTCGCCGATTAGTCACCACGTCTTGCTCTCGGCACCAGTTATGAAGATTCTAACAGCATCTAAGCCTGCAGTTCCAATTGTGTTGTTCTAGAGCCACGTGTATGAGGAAATGGAACAGGGTCGTGTTCAACGATGAGTCGCGTCAGTTTCAACAATGACAATCGCTGTGTACAAGTCTGGCGCCAATTTGGTGACAAATTTGTGATAGCCAGTCACCGCTGGTTCAAATTGGCGACACTATAACAGCACAATGATATGCGAATGACGTGTTACAGCCGGGGCACTCCTCTTTCTTTGAAGGATGCCCAATACAATTAATGAGCAGGATAATGCCCAACTGCACAAAACAGGCTAGTCATCGATGGTTCAAATTGGTGGCACTATAATGGCATAATGATATGTGAATGACGTGCTGCAACCGGTGTACTATTCTTTCTTCAAGGCGTGTCCAATACCATTAACAAGCAGGATAATACCCAACTGTACAAAACAGGTATCAGCTAACAAGCCTTTCATTGTACCCATGTGTTTTACTGCACGCAATTAATCGCCGATGGGGTGTGTTGCCACCACTGCGTTCGGGTAATAATTTGGGGTAAAAGTTTGACAACGAAGGATCAGCCATTCCTCAGGTGACAATACTTACACTCATTGAATTTGTACCTCGACGTGTACCACATATCACCGCCTGTCATAATCCTATAATCACCCGGTATTATTGCTCACTGCATTATTTATCCTGTTGCAAAAAACATCACTCCTGGTTGTTTGTTGCTATCGCTTTCAGTTAATTTTCATCACTTTTTGCATACGCATCTTCTGCGTTGTAGTATATAACAGAAAAGAATAATATTTCATTTGGGAATTGATTTTATTACATCGTATTGCATGCATTTGTATAAAAAGTGCCATATTTAATATAAAGTTAGTTAAAGAAACCTCTCTCCTCCAATTTCACGTATCCTTACACCTAGCCAACAGTTAGTTCCCCATAGAGTTCATAGGCTGCTTGATGGCCAATTGGTTAGCATTCTGGCCTTTGGTATCCTAAGCTTAAGGTTCGAATCCTGGGGGTGGTATGGATGTTTGTTAATGGTTCGGAATCCACGTTAAACTGTAGGCCCCGGTCTAATTAGCCTAAAGTGCGCAAAAAGTGACAGTAGAGCGACAAACCAAGGAATCCATGGTTTTCCGGTTAAAAAATGTTCGATGTTAGAGAAAGTCTAAATAATTATTTATTTATTCAAATATCAACGACTGATTGTTAACACAATAAACGATAACAAAGAGTTCTAACTGAATTTCGCACTTAGAAATTTCTGGTCAAAATTTAATATCCCAACATGATCAAATATAAACACTCATATAAGCAAGAACGTTCGAAAGGATTAGCGCACACATCATTCCTCAAGAAAATTCTTAATAAAGCTCCATGAATCAAAGAAAACTAATGGATTGTCTCAACATTATACAAAAACGCTCAATTTCCACGCGGGCTCTGAATCATTTCCTTTTTATTGTTATTTCAAAGGTATAAAAAGGGGGATCATTTTTCTTCTCTCCGCACAGAGCAATCACTTACCTTTAAATGAAAAGACAATGATAAATCTGGGGCTCATATTTTTGTAACTAATGGATGGAACAAAAAAGGCCGTGAATAGGCTTTAGCGGAGTATTATAAACGATGGAAATAACTTTTATTTAACGTTTTTTCCCCTTCCTTTCAAAAAGAATCTATATTAATAAAACTAAAGCGTCGTCTTCTGTTTTGCTATTCACAGAGAAAATTCGGAGAAATTTCGATCATATCGCTACAGTTATATAGCTTGTCAAAACTCAGCATTAATTCCAAGATTTTAATAAGAAACAAGTATATAGATTTATACAAATAAGTATATTTAATATGAAACAAGTATATAGATTTATACAAATAAGTATATTTAATATGAAACAAGTAAGATTTATACAAATAAGTATTTAATATGAAACAAGTATATAGATTTATACAAATAAGTATATTTAATATGAAACAAGTAAGTATATAGATTTTGCAAGACGTTTCTCTTGAATCTAAGAATTAAATATCACTAAACGTGTCACGCTTTCTAAAATTTAATTTAGATTTGGAATATACTGTCAGATTATTGAAAATTTAGTTTTATGATTACATTTGCTGTATATGAAGAACATTACATTATAAAATGCAATATTAATATAAAATCTTTATTTCTTTCTTTATAAGTACACATACTATATTATATAATAAGTAGCCCTAGAAGTGAAATATAAGCAAAAAATCATAGTGCTCAGCATAACATTTTTAAGAATAAAATTAATATTTTTAATTGCAGTGAAGATTATTTAATATATATATTTTTTAATATTATTCCTGACTCATACTCAAAATGTTAAAATTTCGTAAATAAGTTATTAATCAAATATTCATGTACAAATTGATTTGTACAACAAATTAATTTTTTAATATCTTTTTTAGTTTAATATTATAAAATTATAGCAAAAGTGTAACTTTTAAAAAATATATGTAATTAAAAAAATAAATATATGCAATTTAAAAAAAATATATGCAATTCAAAACAAATATGTAATTAAAAAAGATGTATTAAAAAAAAAAATTTAATTCAGAGAAAAACAATTAAAAAAAATATGTAATATAAAAAAATATATGTAATTTAAAAATATATATATATATGGAAAAAGAAATAGAATTTGTTGTTTTTTAGTGGAAAGCAAGGCGTTTTTTAGTTTTTCCTTAACATGTCTTTGAAGCGTTATAGTAACAAGGTACATACAGGTATCACTTCCAAGTGTTTGTCAACTTCGTTACTATGGCAACTAAGAATTTCACAGATTATCCTGTTAAGAAAATATCAAAACAACGTATGCTTATGAAACATCCATGCACAACCCCTCTCCAAAGCAAAGCTGCAAGTGACACTCTGTCAACGGATTACCGAAACAGCCTCATACAAATATGATTAAACATATGCAGGACACGCCAGACCCCCTTATAAAACTTACTGCATGCTCAATGCAATGATTAACGACCTTATTAATTCGGCTATTAATGCCAGTAGCGAGCCAAAAGGTTTTCGCAGTTCAAGCATTCCAGAGTTAAAGCTCGGCCCGCTGGAATGCTTTGTCGATATAAATGGAAATGATGCTTACAAAAGACCGCTGAACTAACTATAATAGCACTTTTGAGAGCCTGTGTTGGAAAGGGATTTGAGAGGTGATTATTTCAGTAGGGGGTTCTGATCAATGCCGATTTGGAAAGTTGTTGTTATTATTATTAGGTTGGACATGAACGATGCATACAGATTCGATAAGGTAAGGAACTTCATCCGTATATAATCTGATACTAATTGATATTTTGATACAAAAGAAAATTGTCAATTTATCTTGGCTGTATTCTTCAATATATGATTATGTTGTTGTTTTCAAATTGCGAGCATTTTTGTGTTGAGATATACGATTAATAAAGCAGATTCGTAACAGATTAAGCGTTGCTTAATATGCACCACAAGTACTGCTTATTTATTATCCAATAATTACAAACGATTACTCCATGCCACAAGAATATTATCAAAAGTAACTTAATTATTACTATGCTGCAGTATTTACGTTTCACCAAACAACGATTCGTACTACCTGGATCTCCATTCTTCCTCATCCAATGCAAATTGTCCCTCCCCAACAGTGCTCTGCATCAACTTCGCATCATCCATGCTGACTCCATACTGACTTCATCCACAAGCTTATCACATCTCTCAACTGGTTCCTTCTGCCGGACTTTACCAATCTCAACATCAACTAATTACAACTAATTCAACATGTATATAAACTACCTTGTATTTTATAAAATCACTTACGTGTGATTATTCCCACCTATTCGTGGACGATTTTTTGACAGTGTCCCCTTTTGTAACCTTCCCTGTTTTTCAATTCCTACTATTAGTTCACACTCTCCCTATATATATCATGTTCAAATTTTCAATCGTTAATAAAACACTTTTATTCATTCACTCAAGTTCAAATACATTTTTTTGAAACTTGTAGTGGATGGCATCTGATGTTAATACAGTTTTTTTCAAATATTAATTCATTCATTAAATTTAATTAATTCATTTTAGTTTTTTTTTTTTTTTATATTTAAGTAGTATGTATCTATAATAATAGATGGCGCCAAATGTAAGAGGAAAATTTCAACTTCATTTGCAAAGGCAACTTTTCTGCAATATAGTGAAAAAAAGTAGGAATTGACTTAAAAATATTTTTGTTTATATTACTTGTTTCTAATAAATACCTGTGGTATTGCCTCGCTGCTGGCGACTAGGCCGGTTCTCGGTCGTGATTTCAAGTCACTATACCCACCTCCCTCATTTTTCTGTATCTTTACAGTTATCTTTTAACATCTTCTACATCTTCTCACCTTAGTATTTAGGGATATAAGTCTCTAAAGCTCAGGTGCCTCATTCTCACCATAGCAGACTTATTTACCAAATTTTACTACCGCAATTTGAATCAAGGGGTAGAAGGGAACTCATATCCTCTACCCTCACCTCATCGAAGAGAAGGATTTAATGGCATATGTATTTATAGTGCCTTTTCCAGGCAAAAATATGGAAACTTTCGATATACGCCATGAATTATTGGATTTTTAACCAAATTTGGCTTGCGCTATACATAAGGCCACTTTCGGTCGCTTTAAATATTAGAATTATGGAAATTTCTATAAAATGTATTATAAATTTTCAGATGCTAAAGTATTGATGTTTTAAATCTACCAATGAAAGTATTTACAAAGTGAATGGGATATAATACATAGGAAGTGAAAATTGAAAGTACAAAGACTTGGCCTGAATTATAAAAAATTACTGTGCGAAAACTAATATAATCAGACATATGGTTGTTTGGATACATTGTAAGCATTGTTATATAGTAAAGTAATGTGATAATATTGATTTAAAATTATATGTATTGTCTCAAGCTTCTCCTAAATGTCCAGGGTGCTTGTTCTCGATGTCGTGCTGGCATTCGATTCCAGGCGACAGGCTTAGAAAAACATTGAGATCAAGATGATTTGAGCCCACATGAGCCATGGGTATTTCATGATCTATGCAATTGTTGTATTTTGTCAATTGGGCATAAATGTGCCTGCTTGAGTATATGTAAAAACTTGATGGAAATAATAAATTTGGTTTTATTTTATAAATTATTTCATTCTATTACAACTACGTTCATAAAAACTATAACCAATTGGAGAAAATCTATCAGAGTTTTTAAAAAAAGATTCACATGCTTCAGTAGATTTCAGTGCATACCCTCTAGGTTGCTCGTAAAAAATATCAACACGCTTCTCATCAAGTGTTTTTTAACATGTTTTTTATAAGTGAACACTAAGAAAGTTTTACTCCAGCATACAGTTTTTCTATCAAGTTTTTAATATTCAGTAGATTTCAGTGCATACCCTCTAGGTTGCTCGTGTAAAATATCAACACGCTTCTCATCAAGTGTTTTTTAACATGTCATTTATAACAGTAACACAGAAAGCTTTTACTCCAGCCTGCAGTTTTTCTAGAGATCAAAAGTTTTTAATAAGACTACATACTTCAGTAGATTTCAGTGCATGCCCTCTAGGTTGCTCGTAAAATATCAACACGCTTTTGAGCTATTCTGAACAGGAATAGTTATGGTTGGTAGAAATTTAGTTAGTGCTTTACAGTGCAAAATATTGGAAATGGAAGATTATTTAAAATAATTTGTAATTCCATTCGAAAAGTGATATTAAAAAGTGGTAAATATGATAAAATTGTTAATATTTTGATCATATAAAATTTGATATATTGATATCATATTTTTATTTAAATATAATATATTTATTTATAACTTGAGAATTTTATGTAATGAAACTTTAACGTTATTCTAAGTTAAGTATTATATTTTTGAAAACAATTATAAAATTCCGATATTTAACAGATTTTTATATATTAATAATAAATAGTTTTATATTTAACTGTGTATGTGTCACCAACTAATATATAACTCCAACATTTCTAATTTTTCTCTACCAAAAAGTAATTAAGTTAAGAATATATTATTAACGAATAGTCATTATCACCGAATTACTATTAAGAGTATAATTTTTCATCAATATTAAGCAAATAGCAATACGTAAC